>JAJGRW010003763.1:0-52393 GCA_025461045.1 Carex parvula | reverse complement strand
AACCCCAAAAGAACAAGTAAAAGAAGGTTCTAGTTTACCTTGGGACAAGATGAGGTTCCCCAAGCCATTGCTGAGATTGCCTGCACGCAAAAATATATGTAATTGCTCATCTAACTACAGATTAGTTCCAATTTTAGCAAGGCAAAATTATAAAAAAAAAGAACGAACTTAGAATAATTTCTCAACCTGAGCTCCACCGGCTTTAAGTATATGAGTGACGCCAGCTTTCTTTGCACAGTAAAGAACTTCCTACGAAAGAAATGCCTTTATAACTGTCATGACGAAAATTGGATGCGCTAAGACTATTATAGATGTTGTACCACTCTATTGCTTTAATGGCTCAATTTGGTGTTGAATGCAGAACTGGCACTTGCACAACTGGGAATTGAATTAGGTAATTTGGTACATGAAAGTAGCATTGCACATTTTGAAATTATTGGAATGTACCTTACAAATAGAACCATCACGGCTAGGAGGTGTGGCAAGAACAATAGTTTTGCAACCAGCGATCTGAGCAGGCTATTAAATTATAAACAAAATTATGAATTAAAACAGAAAAAAGAAATATTGAAACAGCAGTCATAAAAAGGAGCAACTAATCGTGCTTATGCTTATAAGATAATTCCTTGTACCACGGCAAGCATTAGAGCGGTAGACGGTAGAACTGCAGTACCACCAGGTACATAAAGCCCAACAGAACCAATAGGCCTTGATATTCTTTTGCATTTTACACCCTAAAAGTATACAGTTGGAAAAAAATCAAGTGAGAAAAAAAAAAAGCCTCTTTTCAAAAAAAATATGCTAAGGAAAGAACCAAAGATAGAAAGGAATCACCTGCATGTTTTCAATAATTTTCTCCGGAAGCTTTTGTGCTGCATGAATGCATAGATATTATCATAGCTACATCAAATGCTTCCTTTACTTCTGGATCAATCTGCATATAATCAAAATATTAAAGGAATCCAAAAGAAGAAGAATCCCATTCATAAAACTTGGTATTAGTCCCAAAGTAACCTTGTGATACAATATACCACGGCAAAATGACAATATCGTACATCACTGGAAAATGAGAAAATTTATTATACCACTCCCATACTTCAACAAACCTCAACTTTTAACGTTTTCCTATTATTCATAAAAACAAAGAATGCAGGTTCGCTATTGATACCCTTCTAGGTTTATCTTGTGAGAGGCTCTATTGCAGTGGGATGATCCCACTAGGCCAGATTTCTAGCAAATACTCCTTTTTCCTTCCATTAAGAGAGACCGTTTACAGAACTTATCAAAGGGGAAGCAGTGTATAGAGGTTATTTCTGATGATTTATGTATGTACCCAATACATCATATCTACTCTCTCTAAGGTATGCTTGATAATATGGCAATGCTAGTTATGCAGATATCAATGCTATTTAAAGTTTTGAAACTGTCACTGTAAAAGAATATATTGTGCAGTATTGGAAGAAACAAAATAACACCTCTACATCTGGCCAAGCCACTGACCAGCTCCACTATACGTCCTAGTGCAACTTTGTCAAATTTAGCTGTATAACTGAACAACAAATAAACTTAAGAGGAAGTGCAAAACTAAAATGTTAATGACAAAATATTGTGTGCTAAAAGATAAAGATAAAAAAGTTACTCTTTAACTGCTTCATCGCCTCTTGTTCTAACATCATCCACAATAGGAGTCACCTAATATGAATGCTTATTAGAAAATAACCATTCTAACAAAAACTAGAGCAGATCCTATCAATACTTGCCAAGAAATGGACAAGCAGGTTAAATCTGTCCACATGAAAGAGTTATCATCCAAATTTCAGAAATTTGTCAAAATATAAACATACCCATTTTCACAGAAATAATATTGGTACTGGCACGTACCAGTACTTGTTAATATTCATTGTAGTAATTTAGCATAATATGTCCATTTAAAAACTAAATCGGCTCTAGAACAGCCTCAAAGCAATGTAATAACAAAATAAAGAAAAAAATATTGAAATGGAGCATCTGGCACCAACCAAGTTGTTGCCAGCACATTCCAGTACCAATTCAGGTATTGTCAACCTTCCTAGTTGGATGATGTGAAGTAAGCTTAAATCAGATATAATCAAAACATTATCATGTCTTAGTTCAACTACGGTATTCAAACAAAATCTAGATTCAAAATTTGAGCTCTTTTTTAGATAAGGAAACTAACCGTACTAAAAATGGATGAAAAATCAATCCTGGGGCGAGACTTGAGTCCGTTGATCTCAGTATCATTCAAATCACATAGCTTATATGATTTCATTGCGCAACTAATTTGGAAAGTTTTCCAACCTAAAATTGACCAAATACAATTTATATTCTGAATTAGTAAGAAATGAGTGCATTTAGCCTGAAGTAAGCCTCACTCCTACAACTTATCCAAAAAGTATGCTTCAATTTTGCCATGATTAACCCTCAAAATGTACAATCATGCATAAATTTAGTCTCCAAATCACCCCAAATTAGCCTCAATTTACACTAGAACACTAATATGTACTGCCACACCAGACACCCACATACAGATAATGCCCTCTTGAGTTTCAATCTTTTAGGGTCATGTAGTCCTTGAAACTTGCTACTGGCTTTATTTTAGTTAAGGGCCTTTTTTCTTAATGTTCAGCTAAAAATTGATCTAAATGTTTAAATTCTTGCAGCTAATATCATGCTTCTAAAGAGTGTTGATAAAGAAGCATGATATATAACTTAATTTAATTTATGCAACTTAGCAGAAACTATGAGGCACTTTTCAAACAATCTAACCCTCTGTTAATTACACTTCATTTAGTCTAGTAATTTAACCTGATTTAACTCCTGATCTTGTAACCAAGAATAAGCCACCCAACCAGAAAAGGAAAATATATAGGTAATACTGATCCTGGACATCCACTGAAAAAGTTCAAGCATAATGATGAAGTCCTTTTATTTAATTTAAAAGTTTCAGCTGTTGAACTTCCACTGATGAATTAAACCTCATGTCAAAGAAACTTCCAGTAACATTTCATCGCAAATATTGATACAAAAGGCATCTAAGTATTCACCTTTTGAAAAAGAAAACGTGGTAGTTCTATATCTAGGAGCTAGAACATTTCCAAAATGAAAAGTTTTATGCTTGATTAGAACTTGGCTACTCCTTGCAAAAGGAATGGGTTTGGCATCCATAAAGAACATTCTCTCCTAAAAAAATATTTTTGAAGCAAGATCGATCATCAAGCAGAGATTTCAATAAAATGGTCACTGCGCTAATTGCTTGATTAATAGAAAATAAAAAAAATGCCATTAAATGTTTATAAGTATACTATTGCTTATAGCCGGAAGTACAAAAAAACAAAACATAAGTATGCTATTGCTTAAACTCATGCTTAGCGTTCTCCCTTGAGGTGTGGAGGTGTGTGTATGTGTGTGGTTGTGTGTGTATCTGCGCGTGTGGGTGTGAGGGTGTATGTGTCGGTGCGCAAGTGTGAAGGTCAGATGTAGAGAGAGAGCTACCTTACGGAGAGTGTCCTCCCGTCGATAGATCGAGAGAGGGAAAACCCCTGCGACTAGCGAGGAGCGGCTGAGTTGGGACTTCGGTTAGAGTCCTGTGGCTGTGTTTACGAATGGCGACGAAGGAGCCCTGTAGATTAATTGGGAAGGACGGGCTTAAGTGTAATTTTCTAATGGGCTATACAAATTAATAGTTGGGCTTTCCAGTTTTGAGCTCTGTAGGGAAGTGAGACTGGGTTCAATGGCATCGTTTCTTTTATCTATTTATGTATTTTTGTGCCATTTGGGCCTTCTCCTCTGTGATTGCGAGAGAGACCTGAGTGGGTGTTCGGCAGAGACAGATTAAGCATAATCTTTCTGAGAGCTCGAGTCTTAAACTTATTGAATATAAGTGTTTCTTCACAAAGTTTAAAATTATTTTTTTAGTCCTTCTTTTGTCCACTTTTCTTAAACTTGCTCAAGATATTAAGCCTTGATTCTACATGACTTAAATATTCTCCAAACTTAAGGTCTTCTTAAGAAAATGACTCTTCAACTTTATTACCGAACGGGCTCTCCTTAGTGCAGCTTAAATTTTTAAGCTTGTGACCCTTGCCGAACACCCTCTGAGGCTGAGCGAGGTGAGGGCGAAAGACTGAAAGAGAAAAGAGACGAGATGAGATGAGAGAGTTCAGAGTTCCGATAAACCTAATTGAGTTAGCTCAATGGGCTAGACTCAAACTCGGTGTTTCTTAGCGGCTATCTGATCAGATCCCCTCTAGATCTGATAGCGGTATGTATGTCCGGCGAAGATTTGCTTTCTTCCTCTAAAATTTATAATATCGTATTTATTCTTTGAAACTTCAAAAACTCACAAATTTATCCAATTTAATATATTTTCTTTATTAAAACTCATTTTAAATTTATGAAGTATCCATTTTACTCTTCATTAAAATAAAATAAAAAACATATAACATTTTACCCTTCGCAAATTTATCGGTCTTCTAACTGGACGCCTGTATAGTGACATTTAAGTATATGATTGTGTAAGCATCATAAATAGATAAATTACTCATTTGCTCTCAGAATCCAATTAATTAGAACACTAATAATTTTTTTGAAACATGCTACTAGTTTTTTATTTTTCTTAATAAAAGATAAAATAGGTACTCACAAATTTAAAATGAGTTTTAATAGGAAAGATATTAAAAATGATAAATTTGTAAATTTTGAAGTTTCAAAGGATAAATATGATAACGTAATTTCCTTGTTTTTGAGGGTATACATTAAACTCCCCCGAGATAAAGTTGTTTTTGTTTCATAAAAATGTGTTATGGTCCTTGATGAAGTACTAATCGTAAAGAAGTAAAAACAAGATAGAAAATAGCTAAAATAGATGAAAACACAAACCGTAGCATGCCCATCGTGTTTGACGAAGCCATGTATTGTCGATACATCCCCATCCACAATCCTCAAATAACTTTAGTTCTTAACCTCTTTATATAATAAAATAAATTTAGCTCTTAGTTACTCTATAAAATTCTAGATAGTAGTATAGATTCTCTTAGTGTGACTCCTTGTATTTGAATTTGGAAGCTAAGGGGTCGTCCGGTATTTGAATTTGGAAGCTAAGGGGTCGTCCGGTTGACCGTGTTAGTCAATCCTTCCACAGAATCGATCCGATCGCTTATCTCGGATCTATGAATGGGTCTGTGTGTGGCATAATTGATGAGCGGGCTCCATAGGTAAGGCGCGACTTTCTCAGTAATAAAATTGAAAGAGCAAGAACAGTTCAACTCGTTATACTCGGAGCTATAGAAAGAAAACCAAGCTCAGGAGAGGAGAAATTTTCCAGAAGAATTCTTATTTCGCTCCTCTGATTCCCTGGAGCCGGTTACTTCGCAAGTCACTGATATCAGACCCGTCTAAAGGATCTTGAGTAGGGCCCACGTTGCAGTGACTCTCTACGCTTTATGTTATAGATATAAAAACGGAAAAATCGGATCCGGGTCGGAATTTGATCACCATCTCGATCGTACTTCTCGCTCTCTAATCGTTCGCTTTCGTCTGGCGTCTCTCCAAGCTTCAATTCTCGTGCACGCTGTCGCTGAACGAACCTCCAACCATATTAATTAGCTTGTTAAGGTGAATCTAGAATCTCTATAGAGGCTGATTTGTTCTTTTATTTGTCACGACTGGTCATATTAGGGTTTGATCTTCAAGCGTACGTTTATGTTTCTCTTTCTATTTAAGTTTTTCTAGCTACCTTCAACTGGTAAATTTCGATTTAATGGTCAATTTAAAAGAACGAAAGGAAACTCTAGGTAATTAGGGGTTGCTGGAACGATCGTCTGTAGTTTTTTTTGATTTAATTGGAATTTTTGTATGTAGATATAAAGAAAGAAAGGGAGAGTGATGGGAAGGTTCCAGGCTTTGAGAAATTTCAATGCATTCCCACATGCTGAAGATCACTTGCTTCAGAAGACTTTCTCTGGGGCTATCGGTATGTAACTAATTAATTTATTCTTGTTTAATTTTGGGTCATATTTAGGGGCAAGTTTTGTTGTCACAAAATACTGTCTAGTCTCTCTTCCTATGGTCCAGTTGCCGCTACATCATACCTAGCTGAACAGTACTGTTCTATGATGGTCCAATACTTCTTTGTATTGGCAACAAAACATATTACTAAGATGCCTTCAATTCGGTCAGATTTTGGTTTGTATCAGATGTAATACCCCTGAAGAAATGGAGAACCTTTCACAAAATCAATATACCACAATTTTAAGCTTAAAATATCCATTTCTTTTGGAAATATCAAGGAGATCTCTAGCATGTAATGTAAATAGTTGAGGCAACAACAAATTTCCCAAATCTATTAATGTTCTTTGAGGAAAGTTCCTTATGTTTTTCTTGAAAGGCCCAAAGTATTTTTATAAAACGGAAATGCCAAATGTTGTATAACCAACTTAGCCTGTGTTTCTAATGCTTTATCACCGAACCGAATGAATGAGACATGAGGGGTATTTGGATCATATACAAGGAATAGATCCACACATTTCAAAAGGGGATTTTTCAGGACATTTCTTGTTTCTTCTAGGTGTTTTCAGGTTACTCATGGTTTTCAAAACTGCTGATTTTGAAAATTTATTCAATAGTGATGTAAACTAAAATAATGACTGGGAAGAGCAACTTAGCATAGAAAGTTTTATTTAGTGTACATATGATCAGCAGCAAGATGAATAACACAGTTTCTTCTCTTTGTTCTTTCTTGCTCATTTCAAGTATCTATTGTTGGCTTTGTTATAATGGCGACTCTGTTTGTGCATGAATTACAATATTATCTCACCACGTATACGGTTCACCAGGTAACACATTTCATTACCTCCCAGTCTATTTCGTTTATTTTCTGTTGTTACTACTCTTTTTTTTTGTTGTTGGACAAAACTTGTTTATTATTTTGTTTCTGGAGAGGTTTGGCTTGGTTTATCGTTGATGCTTAATAGGGATTTTGACTTCCAGCTGACAAAGCTCTGCATTTTCTGAAAATATTTTGCAATTTGGTGTTTTACAGATGTCAGTAGATTTGAAAAGAGGGGAAACTCTTCCGATCCACATTAATATGACTTTTCCTGCTTTACCTTGTGATGGTGAGTTCAATTTATTCATCATATATTATTTGCATATTATATATAGTGTGTAACTGCTATCATGTTTAATTTAGGCTAATTGAGAGGTGATTATGTTTCCTTTTTATTCAGTTGTAAGTGTGGATGCCATTGACATGTCAGGGAAGCATGAGGTGGATCTAGATACTAACATTTGGAAGGTAAAAGAATATTAATAATAAAACTGAAGTTGTCCCATGTCCCACCACCCTACGAATTGTGCATGCTTCATTATATAAACTTATTACACGTTCTCATTTAATAAAATGTAATGAAATTTGTGGAATGGTCTTTTATATAAAACACCTTTTCCATTCTTGCAATTGATGCCCCAATATTTGGGCTTTTTATTAATCATACCCAACTGTTAAGGCAAACATTGAGTTAATAAATAGCTAAATATCCCTGTGTTTTTTTTTATCTTTGAGTCACCTAAACTGCTTTTATCCTGTACATCCAAACTCTTAATCGAACATAATTGACTAATAGTAGTGGCAAAATTGTCAACATTTGACTGAATATACATTTCCTTCATGTCAGTTTGAAGGTTTGGATTTAATTGCATATGTATAAAAAGCTTATTTATCGGTTGCATCTGAGAAACATTTGAGTGTCACCTGCAAACACTACAAGATGTAATTTTGCTATTGAATAAAGAAATATTTGTTGCGTTCCCTTATGTAATATATTTTCTCATTTCTTCAATGTAGCTCCGCTTGAATAGTGAGGGCCGTATAATTGGCACTGAATATCTGTCAGATCTAGTGGAAAAGGAGCACAGTCATAAGCATGGTATGTGTCGTTGGTTCCAGTCTCTGTACTTTTTAGCTGGTATTTCTTTGTATTTGTTCCTTTTATAGCATTGTTAAAGAAAATTCCTATGATTGTCATATATAATTATGCAATCCCACTAAGTGTGGTTGGTGGTATAATGCATCAAGTAACTTTGCTCTGTTCATACTTTATACTGGACTTGCACTTTACTATGTTATTTGGCTATTTGCAAGGTGAATATTAATTAAAACTCAAATCACTTTAGGTAAGTAATGGAGTCTATATAATTAAGATAATTATTTAACTAGATTGAATTTGGTTAAATTTTGGTGCACTAAACAGATGGCCATGATGAACATCATGATGATCATGCTGAAAAGAAGCATGAGAATTTATTTAATGAGGATGCTGAGAAAATGATAAAGAAAGTAAAGCAGGCTATAGAAGATGGTGAAGGCTGCCGGGTATTTATCTCGTTCTTTCCCTTTTCAGTTGTCACTTGTACCTGCCAGATTTGTATCAACCAGTATATAGTGATTCTTGCAACTCTTGCATTGAATCCCTAATTTGGCCATCCAAAGCCCTCAGTTATTCAATTTGACATTATGATGTCATGAACAAGCCTTGAGAAAAAGCAACCCCCAAACGGTATTGATCCCTAACGGCAAGTATATAGTGGTTATGTGAACTTGGACCAAGATTGTAATAAATCTGATAATTATAAACCTTGCCTAGTCACATGTACTTGTTCTCCAATATTTTTTTCTAAGGTTATTCTTGTGAGCCTTGAATGCTTAGCTGCAGTTCCAATATGTATTGAAAATATGAAATTTTATAGGTGTATGGAGTTCTAGATGTACAAAGAGTTGCTGGTAACTTTCATATGTCAGTGCATGGATTGAACATCTTTGTTGCTCAACAGGTTCCTTGAATTTTGAATTGATTTTTTTTACTTATACAATTTAACGTTAACCACATTATTTGATTTCATTGTGACAATGCCTTATTTTAAAAAGAAAAAGAAATTATAGGCATGCTGTTTTCCTTATAGATTGGTTGTGTATCAATTTTTATAGTATTGTAAAATCATTTGATGTTTCATCAATGCCGTTAAATAGGGCCATTGCAAATTTTATATCATTTGATGAATGGTGACGCTTCCATCAAATTTCATCATTTATCATGTATATGATGTGTATAAAGTATAGATTATATTTTACTTGTTGGAATTCAAAGTCATATGTTATTTTTGACAGTTGTCAAGGTTGTCAATGGATCCCCACCCAGAAAATAATTACCTATCAGCTAGCATTAGGGGTGTAAACAGATCCGGATTATCCGATGGATATCCGCTTCAAATCCGCTTATAATCCGAATCCGGATCAAACAGATACGGATAATACCGGATATGGATCCGGATAATTACAGGCTAACAAGAAAATACCCGGAAACGGATACGGATAATACAGCAGACCCATAAACGGAGCGGATATCCGCACATATCCATCTGCTAAATCTCTTTCCAGTTTGATGGACCGAAGTTATATATAAGCGTCTCAACATTATTTATATTTTTCTAGTGGGACTAATTTCTTGAGCACCTCGGGTCCGGACTTGTTTCTGGGCCGATTTCCATTCGCTGCCTTCTTAATCTCTTGGTCCAATAAAATCTTAAATGTGGCTACTTTCCAATTAAGACCTCTATATAAATAAGGAAGGGACTGAGCTATAGGCCGAAAAGTAGAAACTCCTTGTTTTTTTCCTATAATAGTTTTTTTTTAATGGAAAGATTGTCAGTAACGATGATTAATGACCAAATGTGTATAAAACTACTATTACTGTTTTTTTTTTTTTTAAATTGTTACTGATTTGATTAAAATCAAACGCTACTCTTAAATAGGGAAGATATATTTTTTTAGTCTGAAATTTTATATGTTATTATTCTTAGTGTTAATATATGTCATATTAACTCAATTATCCATCAAATATTCGTTTCGTGTTCGTATTTGAATCCGTATCCATGGATTATCCGCTCCGTATCCGTATCCGTTTAAGGCGGATTTGGTTTTAGATTTTGACATCCGTTTACTATCCACCGTATCCGTATCCGCTCGATGAAAAACGGATACGGATTTGGTATTAGCATTATCTGCTCTGTATTCGCTCCGTTTTCACCCCTAGCTAGCATGGAACATTATTTCAGTTTTAAATCATAATTTTGAATGGTCCTGACTCAAGTTTTTCTAACCAACGTGCCCCTTTTCTTTCTTACAGTTCTCTTTTTTTAATTTCTTTTATAAAGACTTCTACTTTTAAAATTATATTTTGGAACAAAATGCGGTTTCATTGCTTTTTGTACAGAGCTGAGTCTTTAATTTTATCAATGTTAGTTAGCTTAAACAATGTTCATTTGTGTCCTGATAATGTAATTAATTTTGTCAGAGTTTGTTATTTTACGTAAGATACTTTCGTGTCAGGAAAATCATAGGTTCGGCAGGTTTTAAGCTGGTCTTCCCGTTCTTCCCCTCTCCTTAGCCTAATCAAAGTTCGCTTAATTACTATGCATGCAGATCTTTGAAGGATCAAATCATATCAATGTGAGCCACATGATTCATGACTTGTCATTTGGACCAAAGTACCCTGGAATCCATAACCCTCTTGATGATACTTCTAGAATTTTGCGTGACGCAAGTGGTACCTTCAAGTACTATATCAAGGTAACTTATTTGTACACTGTTTTATATCCTCGTGCTTTTCCTATAGCTTGATTTATTTTTCTCTTATGATACAATGGTTCAGAGTAGCTATTGGACTAGTACAAAAATTTTAATATCTTAGATGAAGGATTGGAATTCTTCCTGCTCACCCCAACATCTCTTCTCTCACACTTACTCGTGCACTTGCGCACAAAGGCGCTTGCTAAGAATTGTTTTCATTGTTTGATCATTTTTACTCAAACTAGCAACAAAACAATAGGGTGATTTCATCATCACCATGTAATGTCCAAATATGAGATGTGACAATACATGAGAAAAATAATTTATAAAACAAAGAAGCATGTAATTTTTCTTCTCAGTTATCCCTTCCCCATCTACTTCAAAAGATGCATATTACCTTAGTCAGTGTATCGCTCTACATAGCTAGTTTGGGTATTTAAGGAAAGTACGAGAGGACAGGTGTGTGATCTTAGCATGTTTCAATAGGTGTCAATGAGATACTCCTCATTTTGCTGGGTATATGTAATATTTTGAGTGTTTTGCTAGGAAGTATTTGAAAATTCTAACTTTGTTGCTTTGGAACTTGTGGGAAGTTTCTCTTCATCTTTTCTTCATTTTTCTTGCTTCTTTCTCAAAATTTTTGCATGATGTTGCCATGTGCAGGTTGTTCCAACAGAGTACAGATACCTCTCTAAAGAAGTATTGCCAACAAATCAATTCTCTGTAAATGAGTACTTTGTGCCTATGAAACCGAATGATCGATCTTGGCCAGGTACAATTTCGTGTAGAATTAAGGTGCCACTTTTGCACTCTATGCATTATATTGACAAGGATTCTTTCCCTTTGATGATACAGCTGTATACTTCTTGTACGATCTCTCTCCTATCACTGTCACAATTAAAGAAGAAAGACGCAGTTTTCTTCATTTTCTAACCCGTCTCTGTGCTGTCCTTGGTGGCACCTTTGCAATGACCGGTATGTATTATTAATTTATTTTTTATTTCTCTTTCCTTTATTTATTCTACTCCACATGTTTGTTACAGTACAATTGATCTTTTTATATTTGGTGTTTCATTGTTTAAGATCGAGGTTAATTTAAGGTTTTAGGGCTTATTGTCTATATTTATCCAAAAAGCAGCTTTGCCTTCTGGCTAAACTACCCTGCCAGTAAGGTATGGTATAGTTACAATACCATGACAGTGGATCTAAGATAAATGTGTCTATGAATCCAGTTGTGACTAGTTTTTAACTTGTTGTACAGGAATGCTTGATAGGTGGATGTACCTAATTATTGAGTCCATTACAAAATCAAAGCCAACCACCATGATACGGTGAGTGTCGAGAGGTTAATTTAAAAAATGACAAGGTCCATTGACGGTCCTCTTTGTAATTTTTTCTCTCCGAGCTTATGAAGAAAAGAAAGATGTGAAAAGACTAATTATTTCTTCTGTTGATGAATGCTTCCGTCTAGTTCATGTATTTAACTCTGTATGCACTATTCTTTTTCCTCTTATAATGAAATGGCAATTTTGATATCAACTTCCCTTTTTGGGGTAAAGAGAGGATTGCCACACCTCTTTACCTTGAACTTCCTTTGCTTGTGCACATGTATTTTAATATATTTTTATGGTAATATGGTAGCTCAACTTGAGAAAGATTTTTCCCATATGATCGATCAAGTTTGTTTCCATAAAGCGCATATTTTTTTATGGTTTTCTTCTATTTTATTTTTGTGGAAATGTAGCTCCTTGCATGAAAAATAAGAAAGTAATAGTACAATTTTTTTTGAATTTTTTTTTTCATATTAACTGGGGTTTTGGGTGGGAGGATTTTATAGTGTAAGCATAATTTAAGATATGACTTCGTTTAATGCAATAAAAAAAACTTCTCAAAGAAAATAACCAACGCTGTTGATCACAGATCACATGAAAACAGCATTATTCAAGCATGCATACAAATAATCATTAGGATCTGACTTGATCAATCCAAAGCAAGATAAGGAAAAGATACAATAATTTTAGTGCATGCTTCATGATTAGCATCGTACAATGATTGCAATCCACGGATCGAATTGGCTATTTGTAATTTTATGTTCTACACAGAAAGGGAATTTCGATATAGTAAAAGTCATCTATCTGCTTGAAGTCTATTTACTTGATCTTTGTGCATTTAACAACTGTCTGTTCCACTAATATATATATATATATATAGGATTTTGCTAATATGCTACGCGTAGCATAGAGCCCCTCCGTGCTACGGCTCAATTTTTGAGTTTTCAAAATCCTAACGGTCGATCCGAACCGTTCAACATGATCTCCGTATGAATATGTACTTGCAAACCAAATTTTACATTTTTTAGAATTTTTTTACTATTTATTAAGCCACTTTGAAAATCGCTGATCCAATAGTCCAGAAAAGTTTACTGTTGTGTACAAATTAGTGTTTTTTCAAAGTGGCTTAATAAATAGTAAAAAAATTCTAAAAAATGTCAAATTTGGTTTGCAAGTACATATTCATATGGAGATCATGTTGAATGATTCGGATCGACTGTTAGGATTTTAAAAACTCAAAAATTGAGCCATAGCACAGAGGCCTCTATGCTACGCGTAGCACCGTAGCACTGTCATATATATATATATATATATTTTACCAGATAAGTTGACAATAGTTAGGTACGAAACTACGTCTCGATCAACTCTGCATCTACTTGGCGCTAATGAATCTAATGGTTGTAATCGGAGCATCCCTCGCAACAACATTTATTTTGTAGTTAAACGATAGGAGCAAAATTTTGTAATAAAATTCAACCTACCGAACCATTTTAATTGTATATCTTCACAACAATAAGGTACCTATACGTGGTTTCTTTTCCTTCGAGGACTAAAATATTTATACATTACAACCCAAAAAATTTCAGCATCAATATGATTATACAGATAAGGACTGGCCAGTGCTTGTGCAACACGAGTTCCACGAATGAGTACTAACTAAAGAACTCGAGAAACAAACAGTAAGTGATATACATCCATAAAGTATACAATCAGGATCAGTGACATGATTTTCTAGCACACCAATAGCACCACAGACTGGTGTTTAGTATTTCTAGACCACAGTACCATGTTTCCTAAGCAAAAGTGTCAGCTTGCACAGCACCAACTAGACCGTGTAGTTGACACATGACCCAGCACAGCCAATAAAGTAAACAAAAAGATGAAGGATAAGAATTACATTTAAATTAGTAGCCGGCATCAAGACGGGGCCAGCCACTGCTTTACCAAAATTCAACCCTAAGTGTTTACAAGCAACACAAGTGAAACCCAAATCCAGCATTCCCTCCAACCCCAACCCCTAACCCTAACCTAACCCTACACCTAAACCACCTATCATATAGACGAAAGATCCTCATACACAGACTTAATCCCGGGCCGCTCTGAAACAGGCCGGATACACCTCAAAGCAATCCCCAACATATCCTTCATTCCCTTGTTACTGCTCCCCATCTCCTCTGCCATAATTGGGTCGAAACAATCGGAACCACGACCCTCAGCAACCCGTAGCCTCACCCAATCTGTCAAATCCACCCCTCCCTCCTCGCCTGACACCACATCACCTGCACATCTACCTGTTAGCAGCTCTATTAGAACCACACCAAAGGCATACACATCAGATTTGAAAGAGGGGGTTGGTTTTTTGGAGGCGGCGAGCTCGGGTGCACGGTAACCGAGGACACCCGAGTCGAGGATTTGTTCAACGGTGCCTGACTGGGTCATGAGGCGGTGCAGGCAATAGTCGGCCACACGTGCGTTTAGGTCAAGGCCATCAAGGAGTATATTGGTGGCCTTAAGGTTGCCATGTGGCATGGCACGATCAAAGTGGAGGTAGTTGAGGCCACGAGCCACATCGGCCGCAATTTTCAGGCGCTGGGCCCAGGTGAGAGGTGGACCCCTCCTTCCGGGCCGGTCTGAAAAATACAACATTGGTTTGTTTATGAGAACTAATGATCTTATAAGATAGAGGAACAGTAAAACATGTATATGACTTTTTCTTTTTTCTTTTTTCAAATAAACAACAGTATTAATGATCTTTGACAGCAGACAAAACAATAAGCTCTAATCAAATATAGAAGTATAAGCTAAATTAGCTCTTGTTTCGGAAAAAAAAAAATATTTGGATTTTTCGGCTGATGGTTACTTTTTCTTCTCTTTGGAAATTTTGATTTCAGTTTTTATAAATTAAATCTAAATAAAGCTTTCCCTTTGTCTTTATCTTCCCTTCAATTATTGGCATTTAGGTGTATCTAATGTTGGGGAACCACTTACACAGGCATCAAGAATATATACAAGAAAACAAAACAATTTGTTATAAGCATACCATATAAGAAGCTGGCAAGGCTTCCTGGAGAGACATAATCGGACAATATCAGCTTCTCATGTTGCGTAGGCCCCCAGTAGTAACCCCTCAGGCCCACCACATTTGGGTGCCTGATGTTTGCAAATTTCTTTGCTTCTTTTGAAAACTCCTTTTTGGGCTTCGCAACACCTTCCCTCAGCCACTTCACCGTGAGGAAAACCCCATTGTCTAGCGTGGCCCGATAAGAGGTGCCATGGCTACTCCTGCCCAAAACCTCGGCTGGGGCCCGCGACAACTCCTCAGGTGTAAGAGTAATTGTTTCATCCAAAAAGTACAGCTCTCCTGCCAGCCTGTCAGGTGACCTGCCCTCAAGCCGTGCCAAGCTGTCACCTGATTCAGGCGACCATGACATCCGACTGTGTTTAGCTGGCGACAGCCCGGAGGCCATGGGAGGGCCCATCGCAGTCAATTTCTCCTCTTGGGTAAGCATTGCTTCTGAGGTGGACCCCTTCCTGAGATCATCTGCCGAAACTACCACATTACCCCCTTTTTTAATGTCATGAATTTCTCCTTTTTGGAAATGCTTATCAGAGAGCTTTTCTGGATCAGTTTCACTGGATGAACTCTTATACCAGAATATAACTGCTAAGAGCATGATTAATGCAAAGCCTACACAAGCAGCTATGATGCCAATTTTTGCACCTGTTGTTAGATGCTTTTGACCTGAAGAATTAGATGAAGCATTGGTGGATCCAGATGAACCAGGTGGGAGCTCCAATTTGGAGTTTCCTGGGTGGAAAGAAGAATCAGGAAACTTCCTCAAATTCACCGGGACGACCCCAGAGAGGTCATTGTAAGACGCATTAAAGGATAGGAGAGTGTCTGGTAGTGAACCTGGCAGAGACCCGGTAAGGTTGTTTCGGGACATGTCAAGTGAAGTGAGAGAACTTAGGTTGGAAATGGAAGGTGGTATCGGGCCAGAGAAGTTATTTGAAGAAATGTCTAAGAGAGAAAGACCGGTCAAGGAAGTGAAACCATCAGGGAAACTACCAGTAAAAAAGTTTCCTGAAATATCAACTGCACGTAAGTTTGGTTTTACCGTGGCAGGAGGCAAGAAGGAGATCTCCCCAGTAAGCGAGTTGTCTTGCAAATATATTTCTTCCAGAACTGAGGAGGTGAAAACGCTGGTTGGAACAGTGCCTTCGAATTTGTTAGAGCTTAGGTCAAGCACTGTAAGTTTTGGATATTGAGCTGCCGACTGTGGAATGGCACCGGTCAAAGTGTTGTGAGAGAGGTTTAGGTGGTTAAGCCGCAAGAACTGAGAGGTGGTATCAGCAAATGTACCAGTAAGTTGATTTCGGCTTAGGTCAATGAACTCTAGGTCATTGGTCCATTTTGTAATTAGAGACAGGTTGCCCTTGAACTGGTTATTAGACAAGTCGAGAACTGTACAGCTGCCAGTAAGAAGTGGCAATTCACCAGAAAGTGAGTTGCTTGAGAGATTAAGCACTCTTAAAGTAGGAGATGTGATCATGTTAATATGCCCTGTAATATTGTGACAGTCATGTAAAGGTATAAAAAATGAAGTTAAATGAAGTAGAGTAACAAAAGTGAAGTGAATAACAGTAAAGATTGAATTTCCATTAGTACCATAATGCACTTGATATTTTCCCAATTTTGCTAGAAATTCTAGATTAACACAAGCCCTTAATTTTGCTAAAGGCGGTAATTTCACTAACTTAACCGAATAACTGTTCAAGGCTCAAAATATATGTTAACGAGAAAAAAAAAACCACAAAATGCACCCCATTTAGCCTAAGTTGATCCTAGAATGTGTGACTAAGCCTCATTGCCCCGTGGTTTATCTTAACTTAGCCTCAATCACCTCAAATCAACATGCACCAATCAAGCCAATAAAAAGCAAAATTTAAACAATAGAAAAAGAGAAATCATTACCTGACAGATTATTTGCACTCAAATCAAGCTCACTCAACACAAGAGAATCTCCTTTCAAGAGCCCACCAGGTAAAAATCCAGTAAAACCATTATTCCCAATCCTCAAAACCTCCAAATCATACACATAATTGAACCCGGGTAGGTCGCCCGATAGCCCATTATAGCTCAAATCCAGCACCTTTAAGCTCCCAAATGTGGACATCTCAGCCCCATCAATTAATGATCCCGTCAATTTATTATGGCTAAGGTTTAAGTACTTGACAGTTTCAGACATGTCGGCTAAAAATTTGAGTTCTTTCGGGCTGAAACTGACAAGTGAATTACCACTCAAATCTACATGAACCACACTTGATTCACTCAGGAATTTCCAATCAATGCCACCTTCTAGCTGATTCCAACTCAAATCAAGAAATTCTAAGGATGAAATAATTCCCAGCCCAGCAGGAATCCCTTTTGTGAACCCATTACGAGAGAGGTTTAAGGATACCAGGCTTTTGAGCCCTTTTAGTGATGTTGGTATCAGACCTGATAAGGAATTTCGGCTCAAATCCAAAGATTGGATAGATTTTAGGCCGTCAATTGAATCAGGAACTGAACCTGTGAAATTATTACCAGCTAAGGAAAGATTTTGCATATTTGAAAGCTTGCCAATTTCTCCTGGCAGCTCCCCGTAGAACAAATTGTCTGAAATGTCGAGAAATTTCAGGCTTTTGAAACCCCCCATGGATGGAAGAATGCCAGAGAGGTTGTTATCAGCCATTGAGAGCTTCACCAGAAGGGTGAGGTTGGAAAAGACTGAGAGGTCCACATGGCCAGATAGACCGTGCCCATCCAAGACCACACCTGCCACGTCAGCTTCACTACAGACAATGCCATTCCACGAGGCCGGACAACCATTGAAATCAATCGACTCCTCATTCCATGAATCGGTTATAAAACCCGACGGGTCTTGGGTTATACCCTTTTTGAATGCAAGAAGAGCGAGTATTCCCTGTGAGGGAAGCTGGGCTAACGATGGCAATGTGAGGAGAAGTAAAAAACAAATTCTTCCAATAAGCTCCATTTGCTTTTCCCTTTTGTTCTCTCACTAAAATACCCAAATTGGCACTAGAAAGCAAAGGTGTTGAGGAAAAGTTTCATGGAAGGGGTTTTAATAGAGAAAAAGACCAAGGTTTTGCAACTTTTGGCCAAATCAAAGAGACCTAAAAGTCAGCATTGGTCGTCATTGCACTTAAGCAGCTCCAAAGCACTATCAGAGCTTAAATGAGAGAGATTTAGCTATAAAAGAGAGCGAAAAGGACAGCTTTACAACGGGCTTTAGCTTAAAATGGGAAAAAAATGTAATCTGGGGCAAGAGAATCAGTTCTACCAATAAAAACCAAAACAGGTCACTCTCAAATTAATAAACGAAGAAGTGATTCAACAACCTCACCGCTTGCAAAAAGGCTTGCATTAAGCTGGGCTCCACGGAGAAAAAAGGAAGGACAGGGGCTTCAATGTATGTAGATTTGGGGACCAGAAAATGAAGAAGGAATGAGAAAAGATGGCGAAAAATGCAAAGCGGAGAATTTTACTGGGTGAAAAATGTAGAAATAAAAATGAGAAACCCTAACCCTAGTAGGAGAGAGACTGGCTGGTGCCTGGTGGAGTGATGAGTTTACTGTATGAGTAAACTCCTCTCGAGTGCAGCGCGAATTGGGCATTGGGAAACGGGGAGGTGTTTTATTTGTTTTTTTTTAATTTTGGTTTTTTTGTATGTACTTTTGACTGCATCCGGTTCATGTCGGAGACGGGGAGATCATAGCCTCCAATTTCACCTCCGGAATATTGTCGGTACTCGGAGCTCATTACTACTATAATTTTGATTTTTTTTTCTCTGGATAATTTAATTTATTTTTGTTTTAGAAGTACAAGCAACTATTCTTATAGTACCTGTTCAGCAACCTAAATTTTAGTCTCTTCAAATTTCCTGAATTTCTTAATTGGTCGAAAACTATTTTATACGGACTTAATGAATTCTCCTTATTTTTCCTTGAAATAAAAAATTAAGTTTAGTTTCTTTTTTTCTTAAATTTATGATCATTTAGTCTTAGAGTCGAAAAAAAATTTCATTCCTAACTTTAAAACAAAATTTTGAATTCAAAATGACTTTATTTCTAAGTTAGAATAAAGTGACTTGAGAATTATATAGTATAGATGTCAGGGGCGGAGCTAGACATTTAAATTATAGGGATCAAATACATATGGTGTTCAATCATATAATTTATTTTTACAGAGAATGAAGTCAATTTCACAGTACCATAACATTTTACTCTAAATTATATAGAAAATCATGTATAAATACAAAAAAAAAAACTTTGAAAAATAAAAATCAATTGATTCTCGTTGCTTGTACTTAACTTCGCTTCCGATAAGTGTATTAAAACTCGGTCTATGCAGCCGCATATTCCTATTCGGTTGTAATCCGAATAGAAAATCTTATTTCGGTCAAATATGCAGTTCTACATATTTGACCGCATATTATTGCATCCTTATATATATATATATAGATATATATATGAATTCTCAATTTAAAATCCGCATATGCGGCCGTATATATTTAATGTAATGCATATTATTTCAAACATCATATCTTATATTGCAATGTAATGCATATTTTATATATATATATATATATATATATATATATATATATATATATATATATATATATATATATATATATATATATATATATATTCTATATTAAACATATTTAATACACGTAAGATAATATATGCAGCGTCGCGGTGTCGGTGTAATTAAGCAAGTGTGCGATGAAAATAGTTGTGAAAAAACAAAAAGAACAGGTTGGCTCGAGAATCCTTTGCTGCTGGTGCAGTGATCCGGGCCTATGCCAAATATTCCTAGTTGCTCTGTTTTTTGGTCTGGAAGAAGGGACCTTTTACCCGCCAAAAAGTGTAAAGCCTCGCGGATTGCAAAGTCCGTCTAAAATTGTCTGAATAAATTAATTGCGGTATGATATTTGTACCCCTTCATTTAATTTATAAATATATGATAGTGACCAGGAGTTTTGACCTGAAAGAAATTATTTTTACTCTGCCCTTGCAAAGATATTAATTTTAAAAAACAACTTTCATGCTTGCTGGTGATGCTAATTTCAACTAATAATAATAATAAATTTTAAAACCAACTAATAAATTTAAAAACAACTAATAATAATCCTTTGCTGCTGGTTCTAATTTTTTTTAATTTGATGGGTGTTTGACATGTGAAATATAAAAATTAATTTTATTACAGTTTCTCTAAAATAATGTTTGCTCGGGAATTTATTTTAGAAAATATTAAAGCTTGTAAAATCTCAGTAATCTAGCTCCATCCAAACATGATCTTAATATTTGTAATGCCTTTAAATGTTTTCCATCAACTATAAATCAAACTAGATAGTTAATAAATAAAAACTAGTTTCTAGATGATAGAAAAAATTACAGTCTAGATTTTTCTTATTTGCCTATAGATCCTTTGATTCAATACAAATTAGAAGTACATTATAAATCATGAAGCAGTTTAAATCCTTGAGCGAAATAGGGGCCTAGGGAGTGTAGGTGTAACTATTAATTTTCTTCCCAAGTCAGGAAGTTCATGGGCCCGCTTCACTATAAGCGTAGATCTGCAACAAGTAGCGTGGGTTTATCATGTTTCTTTCATCTCGTGGGAGCCTTCAGAAAAGCTAATATTGTTGGCAGCATGGCTACAGCCTACAGGTCCCGCTTACGATTGTCTCAGCCAATAGAAAACGAATCCTCAATATTTTTTGGAATAAATCAAGTTACAAGTCTCAGGCATAAGGTATCATCAGCACTCAAAGCGCCCGGTGAAAGAAGTTACTCTTTAGAATTAGATTCTGTCCGTTATGACCCGTAACATGCTCTATTAGAGAGAATTCGTAAAAGATAACCGGATCCTTTCTCAATGTCCTTTTTCAGATATATTATTTTTCACAGATGCATAGTCGCTTTTTCCTCTCAATTGAAAACAAAAATTGCTATTCTGGGTTCAACTCGCTGGCTCGCCGCTAGTGACGCTGGCAGTGGACCAGTGGCAGTGGAAAGTCACATTGACCAAAAGACTTCCCAATATGTATCTCTTGTTATATTTTTTTTAATTTATAAAAAAATGTTAATGTTTAAAAAAATTTCAATAATTTTGTCTCCCCTTATTTTGTTTTATTATTTCGACGCGACTACAAACGGAGCTAGATTTTCAAGCTATCGGAATCACACGTGAATAGGAATCGATTGTATAAAATTTTCAGTGTGCATCCTCCTTTGAACCTGATTATTGGTAGACAAAATTTAGTTTGCTTAAAAATTGAAAATGAGCCTTGAGTTTTTGGTTTGATAATTGTTAGGGACGGATTCGAAAATGTATCACTAAATAATGTCAGACCCAGCTAGCATTCCATCTCAAATAATTTGTACAGTCTCCATTGAATGTTTACTTTAAAAAAAAAATAACCGAGAAAACATATCCAAGCTCATTTTATTGTTTTATTGCTGAGTAATTATTCATGTAAAACTAGGGGTGCAAACGGATCGGATACAGATTAAATAGTGGTAAGAACCACATCCGTGTCTGCTTTTTTTTTTTAATACGGATTGGATAATAGACAGTCACGGATCAGATATTCATAAATATACATTAATATTTACATAATATATATCAAATTTGTTGTTGTAAGCAATCTTTTATGATATTTAACTAATTTGTAAAACATATAAACATTGAATCTTAGAGTTTCTTTGTTTGAGATATATGCAAGTTTAATTGTTATATACGAATGTCAAACGAAGTCAAAGATGCACATCATGACAAGTTGACGTGATGCAAGGGTAATTGTTACGTCCGAAGGTCAAAGCAAGTCAAAGACACATCATGACAAGTTGATGTGTCAAGTTGTACAAGATAATCGGATACATGATCCACGTGAGTTATAAGGAATGATTTGATACATGATGATCTTATAGATGATTCACACGAGCCATTTAGAATGTTGGATATCGATTGGATGTTGAATCACGAAGATTATGAAGATCATGGAGATCAAGATTATGAAGATTATGAAAATCATACTTTATCATTTTGTTTTATCATTTTTAATTTATGTCCAAAAATATGGTAAAGTAGATATGAGGTTGTGACCGCCTGAGTCTAGCCGTTGCAAGGCTGGAAGTCAATTTCAAAATTCAAATTAATCGGGCATGTCAATACTGGAAACTAGGCACAAACAAAATATGCTAATTCCTAAATTATGTGGATTTTGAGACCTGCATTGAGCCGCTAGTTCTCCTTTGAATCCCATTATAAATAGTAGACTCAGTCATCTATCTAAGGTGACAGAAAATACCCTCACAAACATAATCCTTTGAAATCCTCTAAGAGGTTTAACCTAGTCCATTGTTGCTTGTGTCTAAACTTCAATTATATTTTCAGCAACCTCATATACATTTTACCTAAATTAATCATTGTGAGATTAGAGTGATAGTCAGTAAGTGTCCGGACTTAGAGCATTTGTTGCTCGCCTATTCCAAGTTGTTATGCTTACTTCTGAGTCGTGTATGCTCCTTTCTTTGCTCGAGCCTTTAGTGCTCACTTCTTTGCTCTTTGGGTCGTTAGAGTGTTGTCTTGCCAGCTCCAACTTGTATTCCTTTCTGCATTGGGTAATAGAAATGCGCACTTAGTTTTGGTTGCGTTGCCCCGAAGACGTAGGTCATTCAGCTCGCTGAACTTCGATATCAACTCTTGTGTCACTTTCTCTAACTCTATCTATTTACTTTATTGTACTTTATTTATTTAAATTCATAAGTTCTCGCCAAGAACTATACGTAGTTAAATATAATTGCACACAGGAACGATTTTTAGACTTGTATATTTAACCGATAGGGTTTAAATTTTAATACATCCCCATAATTACTCTCTTTATATGCCGTTAGAAACAACAATACTATATGATATATCCGTACAGATATTCGAATATCTGTATCTAATTTTTAAGATACAATCCGGATACGGACAAATAATACCTAATCTGTTTGCACCACTACGTAAAACATATTTTTTTCACGTACAATGCAAGCCCAAATTAGCAGACGACACGACTTTATAAATAAAAAATAGATAAAAGAAGTTTCAAAATGAGAGATTCTCGGCTCTCAAACTACGGCAACATTGCGCTGGGCCAACAGAAATGTAGAATACTAATTGCATGTTTTTTCCCCGCACCTCGGAATGTATTTATATTTATATATATATATATATTTATATATATATATATATATATATATATATATATATATATATATATATATAGGGGCTGGCTACTATGCTTATAACTCATTTTTGCGTTTCCAATGTTCAAACGGTCGATTCGACCGTTCATCTTGTTCTCCATATTAATATGTGCCTGGAGACTAAATTTTACATTTTTCTGAATTTTTTTACTATTTATTAAGCCACTTTGAAAATTGCTGATCTGGGTGAACAGTAAAAACAGTGTTTCCAAAATTTTGGACCATATGATCAGCAATTTTCAAAGTGGCTTAATAAATAGTAAAAAAATTCAGAAAAATGTAAAATTTGGTCTCCAAGCACATATTAATATGGAGAACAAGATGAACGGTCGGATCGACCACTTGAACATTGGAAACGCAAAAATGCTTATTTAAGCATATGTGGGCATATGCTTATATAAGCATAATAGCCAAGCACTATATATATATATATGTAGAATCTAACTAATATGCTACGCGTAGCATAGAGGGCCTTCGTGCTATGGCTCAATTTTTGAGTTTTCAAACTTCTAACGGTCGATCCGAACCGTTCAACATGATCTCCATATGAACATGTACTTGCAAACCAAATTTTACATTTTTCAGAATTTTTTTACTATTTATTAAGCCATTTTGAAAATTGTTGATCCAATGGTCCAGAAGATTTTACTGTTGTGTACAAATTACTGTTTTTTCAAAGTGGCTTAATAAATAGTAAAAAAATTCTAAAAAATGTAAAATTTGATTTGCAAGTACATATTTATATGGATATCATGTTGAACGCTTCGGATCGACCGTTAGGATTTTGAAAACTCAAAAATTGAGCCGTAGCACGGAGGCCTCTATGCTATGCATAGCACCGTAGACACTTCCTATATATATATATATATATATATATATATGTTCGCGTGTGAGAAAACAAAGTTTCACTACAGCAAGCTGTAGCTTTTAAACCTTATTCAACTCTCGACTAAGACTGCAAGTGCACAATCCCGTCGTATAGTCTAGTCAGGTATCGATCCACAAGGACGACTCAATTCTGAATTTCTACTTGACTTAGCTAAGTACTAGAAGTTTGAAATGGTTGTTTGTGTTTGTTTATGTTTCTTAAATTCAGTAACAAATTCAATAACAGGAAATAAAAGCAATTAAATGTTTTGTTTTGGACTATTGTATAAAAGGCGTTTCAAGGGTTTCAGATTTCATCTTCAACTTTGCTGCTCTGGACCTGTCACGCGACTCGCATACTCTCGTATGCGACCCTTGTGACGCGACCCGCGTGGCCCTCAAGCGACTCTGGACCTGCCACGCGACTCGCAAACTCTCGTTTGCGACCCTTGTGATGCGACCCGCGTGCTCTCACACGCGACCCGCATGGCCCCTTGAGCTGAGCCTGCACATGTCTGTTTCTGGTTGTTTTAAATCGTGTAAGGCTCGATTGACCGTACCTAATGTTACTAAACCTCAACTCTCGTGTGTTGGCTTAACAGACCTGGTACGGAAATGCAATTTCACCTTCCTAGGTTTGATCAAACCTAAGTTCTCAGTTCTGTTTACTAAAGGTATCCACAGGTGGAAATTTCACCTCTCGGCTACTATTGACCTCACCTTTCGGATCTCAGATCTACCTCAAATACTTAACCTAATTTGCAAGAAACATCAAGGCCAAATTACAAGAAGAAATACCATAGGCATTCAACAGTAGACAATTAAGAATCAATCAAGCAACTTAGATCAAGCAATCACAATAATGCAAGAATCAAAGAAACACGAAATAACATTCAGATTCAATCAATGTGCATAATCAAACAAAGTCTAAGACTACATCCAAACCCCTGAAACTACAAAACTACTCAGACATGATCAAAAACAAAATAAAAGAGAGAAAGAGAGTGCAAATAATGATGGAGAGATGAAGGATTGAAGAGGATCGAAGCTTCTGGCCGAATCTTCTTCTCCAAGTCGAATCCTTCTTGGCTCCAGATCGCCTCTTCTCTCTGTCGCGCCAAGCTCTCCCTTCAAAATCCCGATCAGATCCCCTTTCGGGAAATCAATTCCCCTTTCTAATTTGCGCCAGGCTGTATATATATGCATCTTAATGGGCTTCAATTGGGCCCTGGCGCAATTAATTCGACGCGACCCGCATCAGGTGGGACGCGACCCGCGTCAGGTGGAACCTGGTGTGAGCAGTGAGGGTCGCGTTGGACTATAATGCGACCCGCGTCAGGTGGGACGCGACTCGCATGGAGGATGTCAGAATTCTGGTCTTTTGCTTGTTTTCGCCTATTTCCTGCAAAGTCATAACCAAAATGCAGCAGTACCATATTCTATTGATATTCAATGTGAACAATGCAATTTAGTGGTTTGAAACACAGATTTTGGTACATAAATTGATTGGTTTTATAGGTCTAATAACGAGACATCAAATTATATATATAGAGGTTGGCTACTCTACTTACATAAGCATATGAGGGCATATGCTTATAAGTCATTTTTGTGATTTCAATATTTAAATGGTCGATCTAAAGCGCTCAACATGTTCTCCTATTAATAAGTGTTTGGAAATGAAATTTTACATTCAAAAAATTATTTTTATTTTTTTAGAATTTTTCAAAACAGTGGTTTAATATGGTAAAAAAAATAATAAAAAAATCAGAAAAATGCTATTTTGAAAAATTCTAAACAAATAGTAATAAAATTCCGAAAAATGTAAAATTTCGTTTCCAAACATACATTAATATGAAGAACATGTTGAGTGCTTCAGATCGACCATTTAGACATTAAAAACGCAAAAGTGACTTATAAGCATATGCTCTCATGTGCTTATGTAAGTAGAGTAGCCACTCACTATAGAGTCCGGCTAATATGACATTGGTGTCATTCCAAATTCAATAACACCACATCGTATACCGTTGGATCTGCTTTAATATCCGTGCAAAACACTAGTGTCTTTAATATTCGTGCAAAACACGGATATTAAAGCAGATCCAACGGTATACGATGTAGTGTTATTGAATTTGGAATGACACCAATGTCATATTAGCCGGACTCCTCACTATATATATGTATATGTATGTAATGATTAAATTAGTTACATATTGTGTTATTAGAAATGAAATTGTGAACGTTATATTGATATTTATGCGCCAAAATAAAAAATAGTAAACATATTGCACACTAGTTATAAACATCCACGGACTCAAATACGAACAATTTACACTTTAAGCATAGATCATTTTGAAATAACAAACAATTTCATATAATGGAACGGGCTCAATATCTTTATTCAAAAATAAATAAATTAAAATATAGCATATAAAATGCAAAAATGTATTTTCTCAAATAAAAACACAATTTTATGCATAAATCTCATCTTTTGATATATATATATATAGAGTTGGGCTATGGTGCATTGCAATGTATATGCCCTCTGTACATTGGACTGCAAACTGCTGGATTCGATGTTCAAATAGTCGATCTAAAGGGCTCAACATGTTATACATATCAAAATGTGTTTGGAGACCAAATTTTATATTTTTTTTGGAAATTTTTTACTATATTTTTTAGAATTTTTGAAAATCGTTATTTTTCAAAAATTTCTAGACCATACAAAAACTTAAAAAATTCAGAAAAAATAGCAAACAATTTCCAAAAAATATAAAATTTGGTCTACAAGCACATTTTAATATGGATATCAAATTGAACGGTTTGGATCGGTTGTTTTGAAGTAAATACCAACGATTTATAGTCTAATGTATAAGAGGGTCTATACATTGCAATATACCCAGGGGCGGAACCAAGGCCTGGGCCTTGGCCCCTCCTTGGCCTAGAAAACCAGCAGTGGCCCCCCCTTAGCCAGCCTAGCAGTGGCCCCCCTTAGCCAGCCTGAGCCTAGTAGTGCCCCCCCCCCCCCTAGCCAGCCTCTGGCGACTGGGCTCCACGATGAGGTAACGAGGAAACTAGTTAGGCCCCCTACCGATCATTCCTGGTTCCGCCACTGAATGTACCATAGTCCAACTCTCTCTCTCTCTCTATATATCAAAACAGTAATTTTGTACCTATCTAAAAAAATTATAAAAATTATAAAATTTGGTCTGCAAGAATATTTTATTATGAAAATCATGTGAACTGTTCAGATCGACTGTTCGGACTTTAAAAACGAAGACAAAAAATATAAAGCATAATGGAGCTAAAATCATGATGCATTTGAATCCTGTGTAATACACGACATGCATGCCCTACGAGACATTGTGCAAAAAAAAAAAAATCCGGTGCACTTTCTCAGTTTCTCTTGTGCACACAACGACTTTTCTCTGAGATGTTATTTTTTTCTCAAGCTTACGCTTTATTTTCTTTCTATTATTAAATGGATCTAAAGGGGTTAGAATTCAGATTAAAGCGTCCTTCAGAGATCAGAGCCCATAAAACCGGAGCACGTCTTAGTTTCGCTCTCCAGTTTCGTTAACTGGACACATTCAGCGCTTCATTTTTGCACTGGAATGGAGCGCATAGTGCTCAACATTTCCGAATTCCGATACATCAATAAAGCATTATACAAAGAAAGAAAATTGTTAATGCATCTCTGACAAGAAATAAAAACAGAAAATGTAAAGATTCTCTGTAATAAATATAATCAATAAAGCATTATACAAAGAAAGAACAACATCTATGAGATAATTTAAGAATAAATATACAATAAGTATAATTAAAAATTGCTTTCAATAAATCCGTCATAATTATAGTCAATAAGAACTTGAAAAAAAAAACAGTTTAGAGAAATTTATTTCGGTAATTTTAATCACAGCTAAAAGACTCAAATAATGAACAATTAAAAATTAACATCAATGCAAAGCAGTGTAAACATTTGAGAGATTTAAAAACTAAAATGATAAATAAAAATGTCTAAAAGAAGTTAAAAAAAAAATTGTGGATATTTTGCTTATGTAATTTTTTTTACCAATACATCATAGTGCAAACAAATTAAAACGATTCAATAATATAAACAAAGCAAAAAAATTATGGTTAGCTAAATTAATTCATGATTTTTTTTTAATAAAATTTAGAAAATATGCGAAACAGTTGGTTTTTTTTAGTTGTATAGTACAATTCAATTTGCTTTGAACTCAGAGAACATTATCTTTGACAATTGGGTGTTCCGAATGATATATTTCAATTCCATCAAAATATACTTTATTGCTTTTCCTTTTGTCTTGATAGTAAAAAAAAATATATAAATACAGGGTTCCTTATTAGGACGGTGTTCCAAATAAAATTGGCATTTTAAAATGATAATTGGTTCAAGTTAGGAACTTTTTAGATGTATTAGTCCAGATAAAATTTCAGACAATAATCTATCCGAACTCAAATTAAAATTTTAAACGGTGATAAAATTGGCAGTTTAAAATGAGAATTGGTTCAAGTTAGGAACTTTTAAATTACCTTTTGTTTTGCTGGGATAAATAACTAAGCAGTCAAGATTTTGTGGTTGTGCATGTTGCAAAGAAATGGACATTTAAGCATATTATTGCTGACGATTATTAAATTCTGACACATATTCAGAGCCATCCTCTATTCCTCTGCTCTTTGACCGTTTCTATTGTTTTCTTTTAAAGAAATGATGGATTTTAAGGAGCATTTTTTTATTTGGTGGGGTCCCTTCGATCCATTCGATCTATGTAGAATTCATAGAGAGATCGGATCGGATCTTAATTTTTTTGTATTTTAATCAATGGTATGATATTCGTTTGCTTTTGACTAGATGGGCTGGACGAAATCCAGATAATCAATCTTTTCATGATACGAAGAAGAATGACAAATACAGATTCCGGTTTTTTTTTTTTCCAAGTTAGTGGCTTTAAAACAGATTACAGACTTGAACCTAATATATTTTTAGATCAAAATCTCAAATAGTTTGAACACAGAATAATGTGAAAAAAAAAACACACATGTGACCTTTAATTTTTTTGACAAGCTGATCATCAAATGGGGCAGTCAAATGTCCAGAGTTGTTTAATCTGCATAATAACAATTTATTTTAAAATTTACACTAAATATAAATGAGAACAGTTTGGGTCTGATGGGTTTAGAGACTATCCGATCCACTTTAAGATTTGTGTGCACGAATTTTAAAACAGACTCGAAAGTTGTGGGCGTGAATTTTAAAACAGATCGGACAGTTATCGAACCCATCGAACAAACTTTGAGTCCGATGGACATCGGACCCAAATTGGTTCCAATATAAATGGCCCTGCACGATTTTTAAAGTAAATCCAACGGCACTGACCAAAACATCAGACAAATTTTATCCGATACTCTTCCAACCGCTCCTCTCCAATCATCAAATAGTTGACAGTTAAAAAATGGAACTAGGACACAAGCAAGTTGTCACGGAGGTTACTACGTTTGCAGTCATTCGTGACAAAAAATAATAAATTAAGAGATATTAACAAAAATAATATTTATTTGGAGTACGTACAAGGTACCAACCATTGTTTGTCACTTGTCAGTTACTGAAATTTGCAAAAAAAAAAAAAAAAAAAAATCAACGAGGTCTGACAAATATGATAACTTTTGAACTTCCGAGCAAGTTACTTTGACAACAGCAATGAAGCCATTAGCAACAGATAAAAATGATTCGAAGCTCGTGGTAAAGTCTTAGAAGAAAGCAGTTGGGTTTATAGAAATTACCAACCCAGAAAGGTTGGTGAGGTAGAATTAATTAATCAATAGCTCTTGCATGGAAATGGGTTAACCTTTAGATGCCACGCTCCTGTCTTATACTATGATTCTCTTTGACCAAAATAAATGTACTTATTCCACAGAGATGTAAGGTTGCTGCACGAATCTCGGAGCCAGATCCAGTTGAGAGTTGGTCCAACATTTTTACAACGAATCTGATCAAGTAAGGTACTGCATCTCGTACAGTGATATCTGAACCGTCCGTTTTAGTCTACCACGAATCTTTAAAAGTCACTGCGAATCTAAGATAAGTTCGTATAAAATTTGATTTGACTAGAAGTTCATTATATTCTGTGCGGCACTGTAGTTCCTATTCCTACTATGGTATTTACTTTGCCTTGCATTTGTAATTCTGTCAAGTTTGTCATGCATACTGAAATGGTATTACTAATTAGGTGCAACATAAAATTTTGTATTTTCTTCTTTTTAGTACAGCACTGTTCATGAAAAATATTTAGTATGTATAATGTAGGCACATAATTAATTGGATAATTGTAACGCACGTTTAATTTTCATATTAATTCAATATTTACAGTATATTTATTAAAAAAATATTTTTTTAGATAAAAAATTATAACAATAGTTGCATTCTTATTTATGTAGATAGAACGTGCATTAAATTTGACTCAATTTAAAGTTAATAAATGTCATTCATTACAACTTATTAAAACTCAACTGTTAAATTTTTTAATTATTTGACGGAAGGTTAACTTCAAATCGATCCAAATCTGATGCACGCTAGATCTGAATAAGTGAGAACACATGCAGTTAATTTTCAAATTTTTAAGTAATGGTTTTCAAACACATGCAGTTATCATAAGAATATATGTATTATAAAGGTTAGATGTACCCTAGAATTATCCTAACTAATAATCATGTTGAGCAAGCATTATTTTTTATTCTGAACATCTATAATATATAATATTGATAATGGTTCAAACAATACAAACGAATATATTTCTGCTTATTTGACAATATATTTTAAGAAAATTGATTCAGATTATGGGGTTCATTTATATTCTAACAAAGGCGTGCATCTTTTAACTAATTATCTTGTTTCAAACATTAATCAAATTAACGACCATACCCGGACATGCACTAATTCGCATCCTCTGAGATATCTCATATTTTGCGTGACTTTTTGGAAAATTTCAACCGTTCAAATACGTTCTGCACGAATCTCGAAGCTCAAATAATGCTGGCCCCCATCTTATCCTTGAATAGGCACCGGACACGTCGGTCACACAAAATATGAGATATCTCAGAGGATACGCACTCGACATGCACGGGCCCATGATTCATGACTGTTATGAGATAAATTTTTATGTTATTTATTAAAATTGAAAACCAATGTGTTGTCTCACATTCATGCCAGACAAGCTTCAATTTTCACTGGAAATGTTTATAAGTCGATTACACATATGAGAGATTTATGGGTCCCACCTGGCAGTGCCCCAAATGAAAGGGAAGTCTTCTCTTGATTATGGCAACAACCACAAGCTTAAAGAGAGATTTATCATTTATGTCTTTCAAGTTGCCAAAAGCTTCATGATCGCATTCTTTTTGCTCGTGTATGTACAATATCTCTATTTTTGTAAGCTTGTTAGTACAATCCTTGCTAGGCCCCAAAAGGTACAGATTGTGACTGAACATGGGTGGGGCATGAATTGGGCCAAAATGAATTGGGTTTTCTGCTAGCCCAAGTACACTTCCTGGTCAGGTCCAGTAAGTACATGGTAATTATTTAGCAGCAATATTCCTTTAATTTAGTTTATTACAGTAGTGGGTTTCCAGTTTCCACCGATGTGCGAGTATAACTAGGGTGTTTTTAAGCTCATCAAGCATCCAAATCACTAAAACTAATATTCTTCACAGAAATATGATTATATACAAAATTTATAAATTTTTGAATTAATATATATAAAATTAAGCGGTCAAAAACAAAAAGTTTTCAAGTTATTTTTTATCAATTATTTTTTTATTTTTTTGACTGAATGACGTTATATTAAATTAATTTGAAAAATTAAATTTTTGCATGTAAACGTATCACTTGTGATGTAGATTCAAAGGATTTACGAATTTCGTCGAGGGGGGCCAAAAAAATAACGAATCGGGTTCAAACCCATTAACTAATTGGGTACTCGATAAAAAATAATATTTTAACTTGTACTTTCCAATACTTTGACTTATAATTTATGATTCTCTAACTTATAATTATAATTACCAATCATAATTTAAAAAATTTATTTTAATTTTAACTCTAAATTTAACCTGAATTACAACTCAGAAATTCAGAGGGGGGCAAAAAAAGTTTCAGGAGGGACAAAGTCACTCCCCCCCCCCCCCCGATCTCATGTGGGTCTGCCCTGTGTAGATCGGTCTCTATGATTTGAATTTGTTGCTTGAAGCTAATCCGATAATTGAAATTAAGTCTCAAAGCTTTGTCATTTGTCACATTAGATCAATTCTTGATGCTGTACCAAAAATGAGAGGTTTCAATTTGACTATAATGTACAACATTTTAAGATCACTTGAAGCTAATCCGATAATTGAACTTAAGCCTTGAAGCTTGTCATTTGTCACATTAGATCAATTCTTGATGCTATACCTAAAATGAGAGGTTTCAATTTGATTATAATGTACAACATTTTAAGATCCATTCGTTGCTTGAAGCTAATCCGATAATTGAAATTAAGCATTGAAGTTTGTCATTTGTCACATTAGATCAATTCTTAATGCTATACCAAAAATGGGAGGTTTCAATTTGATTATAATGTACAACATTTTATGACCCTCAAAACAAACATGTCTGACAAAAAAAAAAAAAAACAAAATTATATTGCTCTAACCCCCCAACTTACAAAACCTACACACTCTTAATTCCAAAATACTTACAGAACTTTCTTTTGCACATTGGTTGCCACGATCTTATCACTAAAACCTTTCTTCCTTCTAGCTTTCTAACTTAATTCTCAAGCCGGTACAATACATGCTACTATTTCTTGCACAAATTGAATCTCATTACCACGCCTCTTTCAACTTGAATTTGTGAACTAATATTTTCTACAAACATGTGAAACATTAATTACAAAAAAATATCATAACTCTGGCAAAGCTGATAAGATAATCACTGGAATTATGCTACCAGTTTAGGTTTCTTTTGGAGGCAAAAAGGGAAATAGGAGCTCAACCTAGTCGTTTTGGTTTCCTCTGCATCTCTTTACATCTGCATCCGGTTACATCTTAAACTTGTGACGAGGTTGCATGTCTTCATGAAAGCACCTAACAACTACATCCATGCAAAGAACAGTTAGTCATTAGCAGAGAAGCATACTAGCACCTGACTGAATACCAGTTTGACCAATTTCAAGCCTGCTTCTTTGCACTTTTCTTGGCTTGTTTGGTGTTTCATTTGAGGTAACTGGCACGTACATTCTTCGTATTGTACCAAGTAGGTGAAAATCACCATACCTACGTAGCAAATTTTAAAATTCTTGCCAGTGCAATCCTCAAAATAATCACAAATCGGAAAATAATGAATCAATCCTTGTACATGACATGGTACTGTTGGATCCATACAGGTATCAAATTAAAAACATACATACCTCTGGATGGTATTGTAATATAGGGGAGTAACGGTTAATTGTGATGTATATCTTTTGAAGCAGCCTCAACAGAGCATCCACCTCCTTTCCCAAAACATTAACCTAACAAAAAAGACGAAATTTATTACTTGAATTTTCCAAGTATACTGTAGGTTGGCCCTGAATGGGTTGGTCACTAGAGTTCAGCCCTTGTCTTTTATTTTAAATAATAAATCTAAGCAAATGCAGGTTAGATCCGATCTAGCACACCAAGGATTCTAACCAGGACCTGACGCATCAACCATTTGCATAGCCTCAACTAGGTTGTGTTTGGGTTGGACTCTTAGAGGGTAATTTTTGTATTCTAGGGTTGCACAAAGAAGTAATTAAAATAGTACTTCATGTGCACAGACACAGAGCATTTTAAAATGATTTTTACCTCGCTTTCGGCATTATGAAGCTCGGTACGGGTGACATCAAGGATTTCTTGATTCAATGTACCATTTTTCCTCATTGAGGCAGCCTGTTGGGCTAAGGGTTTGCACTCCTTGCTTAGACCTTCCAATCTGCAGGTTAAACAAAATATAAATATTTAAAATCTTTTTTCTTTTTTGTTGATTAAGGTCTAAAGCAAATTATGCACCAACATTTATGCAAAAATTACAAAAATATCCAATTTCTCATACTTAGTGCACTCAACTCTTTTCATTATCAACAAACACCCACAATTAGATTGCAATGTTGCAAAGATATATTAGGTACAGAAATATAACTCCAGAATCCATGAAAGCATAACTAAGAAAGCAAGGATTTATGTAATGCATTCTTGAGTTCTTATCTGCGATGAGTACAATAAAGCAACTTGCTCGAATTAATAAATAAAAAAAAGGGTGGGCCCTGCTGCAATCAACCAAAAACAGATGGGCGTTTCTGCAAAAGACTAAATTGCAGGGTTTAATTTGGTAAAACTTTACTTTTATTCAAATATGGAACAAGACATCTGAAATCTCGCATCCATTAAATACTCGGATGTTTCTATGAGAATTTAGTATTGTTCAGCAAAAGTTTACCTGTTCTCTGATCTGTTAATATTCTTTGATAATTTGGCCTCAGTCTCCGAAAATTTCTTTGATAAATTTAGCATAGACGTAATAATGCACCCTAAATTATCATCTGAAGCACTTGAATCATTTTCACATATAACCCATTTATTTTCAGAATTATTCTCTACCAGATTTTGACCTTCCTCTGTGGATGTCAAGAAACTGTGAACAGTCCTCTTTAATCTATTGTTCTCTTGATTTGCTAATACCAGTGCTTTCTCCTTTTCTAAGATGGTTGCCTCAAGAGAAGATCTCTCTTTCTGACAATTTACTAAAATACTCCTGCACTTTTCATTCATAGCCTCCATCAACTTCTTTTTTTCTTCGTTTGCCAAAGCCTGCTGCTGCTCCTTCTCTACAACCATTGCTTGAAGAGAAGATATTTCATTTTGACAATTTGCCAAAATGTCGGCGCACTTTTTATTCATGTCCTTCGGTAATTTTTTATTCTCTTCATTTGCCAAAAGCAATGATTTATCCTTCTCTAAATTGTTTTTCTCAAGAGAAGACCTCTCTTTCTGACAACCCACCAAAACAGCCCCGAACTTCTCATTCATGCTCTCCATCTTTTTGCTGCATTCTTCAAGCACCTTCCTAAGTATGGTATTGTACATCTCATCTCTAATCCTTCCCTCAATCTCCAATTCTTCAGATTCACCCCGAATTTTTTCAATTTTAACATTCTTGCTGGATAACTGGTATGACAATTTCTTTACCTCCTTATTTGTATCTAAAATCACCTTCTTAAGATGTTGATTTTCATAATATAAAGACTCGGCCTTACACTTCAACCTACTAATCTCATCTTGATCAGTGCTAACCACAAATACCTCTATCTTCTTAGAACGAATCTCATCCAATTTTGAAATTATATCTGTTATTCTTTTCCTCAAAGACTCAAACTCCTTGTCTTTTCTGACAAACAATAAACCCTTAGGTACCTCCCTTTTGTACCTAAAAAGTTCTTCGGTCTTCTTCGACAAAATTATGTCATGCTGCCGCCTCATATTAATCATCTCTGATTTAAAATACTTTATAATCTCCTCCTTTGTCATGAATTTAACATGTGAAAAATCTCGGTTTTCAGGCCTAATTAGGCTCTTTTGAAAATTATCATCCATAACTTCACCGTTCTCTTCTTTTTGGGCAATTAAGAAATCCTCTATTGATCCCATTCGAACATTATCTTTGAATTTTGAGATTATTCTATCCTCTGGGTTATCAGTTTTATTATTACTTTCAGAGTTAAATAGAAGCTTTAATAATTCATGCAAATCCTTTTGCATAAAGTCAAGTTCCTGCACTTTCTCTTGCCAGTGCTTGTTTAAGGCCTTAATCACACTCCTTTGCTTACACAACCGAGCCTCAAAGTCATCTTTAACCGCTCTGAAACAATCTCTGGTTGTCAGATTAATGATTTCTCCATGAAATTGCTGTACCAAATTAAGATCATACACTGATGAACTTATCAATTCAAACATATCCCGTATTTTCTCTAATCCTGATTGGAGTGATCTCTCTACTCCATTCAATTGTTGACCAATTTTTCCAACATTTTCAGAATTTTGGTTTTTAATTCCTTCTTTCAAAATCTGGATATGATTTTGAACAGTGGAATGTAGGATGTTTAAACAATCTTTTGCATCTGAGAATAGCTGCACCAAATCATCAATAAAATTTTCTGAACTTTTGTCAGAACTTGGGTAGGAAATTGGCATGTTCCTCTCTTTTGAACCTACCAAGGTGCTTTGGAAACCATTATTTAGCCCTTGCCAATATGAATCTTCATCAAGGTCAAATTTATGAAACAGCTCCGACCCGTTATGTGAAATGTTGTCTGGGTATGTAAAGTTGGTACAGGGGAGAGTTGAAGATTTGTCAATTGAAACCATGCCACTTTTGTCTGGAGCCTGAAGTTATTTTGAAATTAAATAAGTGAAAATTTGGAAAGAATTCAACAAAACATGCAACTAAACCTACAGACATAAAAGCAGAATTTGTTAGACACGCTCTTGCTCCGTAACACAATGAAATGATATGCACACATCACACCGGTACCAGACCAGTTTGAAATAAATGTGTGGCTTATTTTGTTTACCAGTTTGACAACACTGCTACCAGTATCAGTTTGTCCAAGTCGTTTAATTGCATTTGGTGCTAAACTGAGATTACTTTGGCTTCATCACGGTAATTGTACAACCGATGCTTAAAATGTAAAATTCGGCGCTCAATTGCAGTGAAAAGTTTGATACACTGAGGCAGTTACCAGTAGTTACCAAGACAATCTGTTGGGATGTAAAATTAGGGGGAGGGAGGGAGGGATAGAGAGAGAACAGAAAATCAGTCAGAGGAAAGTGGTAACCAATTACACATTTCTTTTTGACACCAGCCTAACCATAAAACCCAAGGGTGGTGTTTGGTTGTGGACTAAAGCTAAGGAGGTCTAAATTGATTATTCCAACTTAGGCCGGTCTAAATTATTCATGTTTGGTTGAGATCTAAAGTTAAGGAGGTCTAAATTGATTATTCCAACTTAGGCCGGTCTAAATTATTCATGTTTGGTTGAGATCTAAAGTTAGATCATGGCTTAAGGTATTCCTTGTTTGGTTAGATTTGGTGGAGGACTAAAGTTTTGGAAGCCTAAGTTATTTAATTATTAATAATAAGATACTATTATATAATATTAATATATTAATAATAACTATAATATATTATAATATTATTATAATAATTATTTAATATATTAACAATATAAGATATTAATTATATAATTATATAATTATTAATAATAAGATACTAATTATATAATATTAATATATTTATAATAACTATAATATATTCTAATATTATTATAATAATTATTTAATATATTAAGATATTAATTATATAATTATATATTGATAATAATTAGTAATATTAAGATACTAATTATATAATATTAATATATTTAATAATAACTATAATATATATAATATTATTATAATAATTTATTTAATATATTAACAATATAACATATTAATTATATATTAATAATAATTATTAATAAAAAAGATACGAATTACATAATATTATTATAATAATTGTTTAATATATTAACAATATAAGATATTAATTATATAGTTATATACTAATAATAATGATTAATAATATACTAATTATATACTAATAATATATTATTATAATCATTCGAGTTAGGCCATGACGTGCAATAAAATTAAACCACCATGTGAATTGGTTTAATTTAGGTTGGCCTAAAGATCGGCTTACGCCATCTTAGTCCAGCTCAATTATTGCTCGTTTGGTGGAATAATGAGGACTAAACCCCTTATTCCACCCTTTAGGCCACAACCAAACATGGTGAAGGTCCCAAACTCTTTTTCAAGTTTGCAAAACCACTATAACTTAATCTGTTTTTTTTTGTTTTTGTTTTGTGTTTTGGGTGACTTCTTTGGATACCAGTTGTGTATCATTATTTTCCTTTTTGCAACTTCAGAAAAGCACAGACTTTCAGGTGTCCTACTGTAAAAACAAACTTTCAGGTGTTTGTAAGAACAACAAGCAGAAATTTTATCAGAAAGGAAAAAAATTGAACATGAGCATAAACCGAGAACTCTACTAAATTCAATTCTGATTTACAAACCCAATCCAGATAGCTAAAAGAAAACACTGAAGTTAAAATTTGTTCCTGACTTGCTGTCATAAAGATGAAACCACTCAACTCTACTGCTACAAAACAGGAACTGCTCAACTACTCCAACTAAATGAAATTGGAGAGAGAGAGAGAGGGGAAAGGTTTCACATTTCAAACAACTCAAAGTAATAGAGATTGCTCGATAACTCGCACAAAATAGAACGAAAAGAAACCAAAAATCATAAAAACAATGAAAATTGAGCCTTACGGATGGGATCCGCTCCATGGAAGATAAGTCGAAGTAGGTAGTTACTTCTGTTTGGTAACGCCCTTTAGTAACAGTATAACACTGAAACCAAACCCCTGTTTGCTTTCGTTTCTTCTCTCTGTATATTACTAGAATTAAGAGAAAAAGGTGGGATCTTTAAACTTTTTCGCTATTTCTCAGGGGCCTGTCGGATTCTATGACAGGGAAGACATAGATTTCAGAGGAAAGAAACAATAACCGTGATACATAAGACAAGCTTTTACTAGACTTCTCTGCTTTTTTTAAGAGAGGAGAGAACTTTAGACAAAGTCGTCGCAGGAACAGACACAGAGAGAGAGGGGGATTCAGTGGGAAAGCTCGAGGAAGGAGTCCAGGTTCTCTGAAGTAACTCAAATTTTGAGCTTAGATCCGGACCGTAATTAGCCCGAGGTAAAACGCAGCGGTTGGGCCGAAGCAGATCGGACGGTATGGATCTAACCTCAAAATTCGAGTTACTATAGGTTATATTAATTCTCGTGTGATTGGGAGCAGCCAGCAGAGTAAAATAATGCAGGGAGTTCAATGAGCGAACAAGTATCCTCTCCATTACTGTAAAAGATTCCCTTCACTTTACGGTTTGAGATTAACTCTCAGCCGCTTTGAGATCGGGCTAGCGCGGGGGCAGTGTTATTGGGCTTTGAGATTTCGTGCCAAGTTAAAATGAACGGTCCAGATCCAATAATTGTACAAGATTCCCTATTACGGTACCGGGGAGGATGTGAATTCTCAATGAGATGGGAACGGCTGTGTGACAATGTAACCCATCTTAGCATGAAATAAGTTACTGACATTAGACCCATACAATTAAATGACTTGTTGCGGATGCATTTAATAAATAATAAATGTTATACAGTTGCAATATAGCATGTTCATTATAGTTATAAAAACTTCTAGTAAAATTACATATGTAATAAAGAGAACAATAATTTAAAATAAATATGCAAAAATTAATTACAAAATTACTTTAAATAAACTTGTAATAAAAAACCAATAAAAATTCAACATATATTTGAGATTAGAGAGAAATATATTTCAGTTATTTTGTATCCTACTTAAACAACACAAATAACAAGAACAATAAAAAAGTTAACAATAAAAGACAATTTTATAATTTACTTAACTAATTCATCAAAAAGAATTAACAAAATAAAAATATACAAAACAATTGAGCAAACAAACTTTGAGCTATGTAGTACAATATTTTTTAAATAATTTCTTCAAAGGATACTCAAATTTATAGGACCAAATGAAGGAAAAAGGAAAATTATGTTTGTCATATATAATTAACACAATTCTATTTATTTTTTAGGTTCAAATCATAAAAAGAAATACTATGAAATAGTTGCAGAATATATTCAATATTAGACATATATTGTTTAAAAAACACGGTAAGTCTTTTGAAAAAGAATCTCAAACTGATATTCAAAAAAGACAATTACTATGCGTTATTTTATAAAATTTTATGAGTGAGTCTATGGTACTATGCATAGCATGGATTAGTCTGTACTGCAGAGCTACATTTTCATTTTGAAAATTCTAATGGTCGATCCGAACCGTTCAACGTGATTTCCACATGAATATGTACTTGCAGACTAAATTTTATATTTTTTCAAATTTTTTTTACTATATTTTAAGATAAGTAGAAAATCACTTGATCTAAAAATTCTGGACCATTCAAAAACAGTGATTTTCTACCTATCTAAAAAATAGTAAAAAAATTCTAAAAAATAAAAATTTAGCCCACAAGTATATTCTCATATGAAAATTATGTTGAATGGTTCGGATCGACCGTTAGAATTTTGAAACGAAAATATTGATCCGTAGTACGGACCAATCCGTGCTATGCATAGCAACATAGACTCACTCAAATTTTATTGGACTTATCAGTGAATTAAACTTTGTAGCGTCCATGCGGCGGATGCTGAATTAACATAGCAGATTAGCAGCATCAATCCTTCAACAAAATATACCTCACGGACATGTAACCAATGCAACAACATAGGCGCGTCACCGGATAGGCGGATAGCAGACCATGTTAATTGGTGGATTACCAAATAACAAGCCATTACAAGTCAAGTTTACATGATAAACTCCGAATCTTGAAATGTGCATAAAGAACCAGAGAAATTATCTGTTGTACATCTCGTTATTTATTTTCAACGTGTTTAATGAAAATGAGGGCGTGACTCCAGTTTCTTCCTAAAAAAAAAAAGAGTCATATTAATTGGACCTGTAATAAAAATTTATGATCAAAACATCCAACAGAGGTCGGTTTCAAAATCGTCAGTTCAAGCCGTATGCGTATTTTGGTGATTTTAAACTAATTATTGTAAATTCTCATACATGTCATAACAATTAGTATCTCCGCTCTACAAAATAATTATATGTCAATTAATTGATTGAAGATTCTAGAGCTAGCATAAGGACTCTATAAACTACTATACTAATGTATGATCAAACCACTTGAAGTTTTTTTTTTTATTAAGTTGACTCATCTAGTAGTTTATTGCATGTTATTGTTCCTCTAAATAGTCATTTAAATTGCATCAGTCTGTTTATGAACATTCTGATAGGAAAAAAAAATTGAAAGTCAAATAAATCAAATGTATAGATTAGAGGACAAAATTGAACTTGTTTTCATTACTAACAATAGGGGCAATTCAATTGGTTTCAGACTAAATTCAGTCTGATGTTCAATCAAAGTCTTCTGATCTCTATTAAAGTTCGTACACACTTGATCGGCAAAAATTTTAAAATTATGTGTGAATCTTAATAGAAATCGGACAGCTTAGATCGGACATCAAGTCAAATTTGATTCGAGAATTCTCATCAGACCACTCCTAATTCCGTTTTAATTCGGTCGGAACCGCTCCCAATTCCTTTAGGGTCTGTTCGGCGTCAAGAGGGGAATGGGCGTGGGGGTAGGAATTGAATTGAATTTTACTGTGCGCTTGGGAAAAAAAAAATTCAATCAGAGTGAATTTTTTTTTCCCACGGGCATAGTAACGTATCGAACATGCTCTTATTAAACGTGTCCGGGAATTGTGATATAATTAGATTGCTCCCAATTCCGTGATTTTTATTTTTACCCAAAAAAAAATTATTTTAATATAAATAACCACGTTTTTAAAAGAATTTTATTTCTACCCAAACCGCATATATTATTTGCGGCTTGAATTAACAATTCAAACCGCACAGAATATATGCGGTTTGAATTGTGAATTCGAACCGCATATATTATTTGCGGTTTGAATTGTTAATTCAAGCCGCAAATAATATATGCGGTTTGAATCGCATTTATAAAAATCGGCTCACCGTACTATCTGAAAATTTCATTTATTATTTTATTAAATGGTAATTTTTCACCGATAACCCTATAAATTTATTCACCGATAACCCTAAAGTTATTTTTATTACAAAGAATTATATTATAAAAATTATCAATAATATAAAATAAAAATCGGCTCACCATACCATTTGAAAATTTCATTTATTATTTTATTAAATGGTAATTTTTCACCGATAACTCTAGAAATTTATTCACCGATAACCTTAAGTTATTTTTATTACAAAGAATTATATTATAAAAACTTATCAATAATATAAAATAAAAATCGGCTCACCATACCATCTGAAAATTTCATTTATTATTTTATTAAATGGTAATTTTTCACCGATAACCCTAGAAATTTATTCACCGATAACCCTAAAGTTATTTTTATTACAAAGAATTATATTATAAAAACTTATCAATAATATAAAATAAAAATCGGCTCACCATACCATCTGAAAATTTCCTATATTATTTTATTAAATGGTAATTTTTTACCGATAACCCTAGAAATTTATTCACCGATAACCCTAAGTTATTTTTATTACAAAGAATTATATTATAAAAACTTATCAATAATATAAAATAAAAATCGGCATAAAATACCATTTCCATTTATTGATAAGTTTTTATAATATAATTCTTTGTAATAAAAATAACTTTAGGATTATCGGTGAATAAATTTCTAGAGTTATCGGTGAAAAATTACCATTTAATAAAATAATAAATGAAATTTTCAGATGGTATTTATAAATGCGATTCAAACCGCATATATTATTTGCGGTTTGAATTGTTAATCAAGCCGCAAATAATATATGCGGTTTGGGTAGAAATAAAATTATTTTAAAAACGTGGTTATTTATATTAAAATAATTTTTTTTTTGGGTAAAAATAAAAATCACGGCTCCCAATTGAGCAGCAACGCATAATTAAAGGGACCCAATTAGCCAAACTGCCTAGCAACAAATTGTGCATATATCTAGTTAATAACTAGCCTGATTATATGGGGTACAAATCTATCAAAAAAAAAAAAAAAGAATTATATGGGGTACATATTCATAAGAATCATTACAGATAATAGTACGGCTCCAATTACCAAAAAAAAATAGTAAGGCTCCACATAATCATAATCTCCTCTACTGAATTTGACCACAACTGGTTTTGATATACTCTTAAAAAAAAAACATCATCTGGCTTAGTTTTCGATTTATTTATTCTCAAACGTTGAAGGAATGCCAAAGAAAATGCGCGTCCCAAGTCCTGCAGCTAAATTGAAATTGTTAGACTTAACCACTCAGCTCGATTTATTTATTCTTATGTAATCACGTCTCATAAAAGAAAAAATATATATATATATATAGAGTAAGGCTACGGTGCTTTGCAAAGTAAACCACCCCGTTTACTTCGGACTACTTTTTGGATTTTGAAAATTCAAACAACCGATCCAAACCGTTCAACATGTTCTAAACATTGAAATGTGTTTGGAGACCAAATTTTACATTTTTTGGAATTTTTTTACTATTTATTAAGCCACTTTGAAAGTCTCTGATCCAGTGGTCCAGAAAATTTTACTGTTTTTTACTGTTCGCCGTTGGATCAGCGATTTTCAAAGTGGCTTAATAAATAGTAAAAAAAGTCCAAAAAATGTAAAATTTGGTCTCCAAGCACATTTCAATGTTTATAACATGTTGAACAGTTCGGATCGGTTGTTTGAATTTTCAAAATCCAAAAAGTAGCCCGAAGTAAACGGAGTGGTTTACTTTGCAAAGCACCGTAGCCTTACTCTCTCTCTATATATATATATGACGATTACGAGTGACAAGAAGAATATTTTTTGGGTTTCTCTTTGTCCTATGCAAAATTAAAGTTTCAAGGAAAATTCAATTTTAGAATATTTAAAATGCCTGAATATTATAACCATTGAGAAAAAAAGTATGTTATATATGTAAAGATTCCACAGTAAAATCCCGGTCTTTCAATTTTATAACCATTGAGAAAAAAAGTATGTTATATATGTAAAGATTCCACAGTAAGTTCTGGTTTAAATTCTTCGTTTTTTACTTTTTTTCGTTGAAAAAACACTCAAGCCGTATAATAATTCTTTCATATATAAATGGTGGTTGCATACTTGCATGTGCTTTTAAAATATTTTAATCTTATCAAGGGACCTTGGGCTTAGATTCTGGGATAAGGCTCTAGAAAAGCAGCATCCTGCTTTTCCGATCTAAACTATTTAAAATTTTTCATTCACGTATCTCGATAATTTTTTTTTTTCATGCACAGATCTCAACGATTTGAATGGTTGAGATAGGAAAAGCAGGACTCTGCTTTTCTCTCAGAAAAACAGCAGAGTCTGTTCCTAGATCCTGAGTTCCTGAGACTTATCCCCAGGAAGCGATTAAAGAAAAGAAAGAGGAACATTGGCAGAATTAGAAAATTTAGATAAGTTAAAATTTAAAATACATAATAGTTTGAACTCGAGTTTTTAAAATAATAAATTAAAATTTTAACCATTAAACTACAAATATTTATGTGTTAATTTATGAAGAGAGTTAAATTATATAAATTCATGAAAAGAGCTAAACTGTATAAATCATACCGGTGAGTCGGTAACTGAGCATTCCGTGAAATATACATAGATACGTTTCTCAAAGAAGAGAAGCGACAAAATCGAATCTGTGAATTTGCTTTAGAAGAGGAAAATCAAATAAGAACAAAAGAGAAGAGGAAGATCGTTGTACAAACTCAGCTAAAAAGTTATCACTCTAAATCGGAATACAGAAAAAATAAACTTTCATTGTATCCTTTCCTTTAACGGCCGACATTTTTATTAATATTCGAAGTTTATTATAAATTATTTAATTATCCAGGTTTGTTTGGATTTAATAAAAATGACCCTACTGGTCAGAAAATGGCCGGTATCCTATTTTATCAACTCCCGGTCATTTTCTGGCCGGTACCTTTGCTATATATATGTGTGGAGGGTTGGCCGAATTTCTCACAACTCACAAGTCATTCTATCAAATTTCAACCCATCTTTCCTCAGTTGAGTTTTTTCTCTCAGATTTCTCCACATTTTTTCAGATTTGCAAGTAAGTCTCTATAATTTTTGAAAAATTCATTTTTAGTGCAAAATGGTTGTAAAATGTTAGAATTTGTTAGTAGAGTACTGGCTAGAAAATGGTACCGGTCAGAAAATCGTTGTAAAAGGTATCAGTCAGAAAATAGCCGGTAATTGATAAAATAGAGTACCGGTCATTTTTTAGCCAGTAGGGCACTTTTATTCAATCCAGGTTTCTATATTAAATAATTTGTAATAAACTTTGGATATTAATAAAAAAATGTCGGCTTTAACGGTGAGTCTGTGAATTATGGAGTCAAAGTCAAAAGCAACCTGAAGTCCAGAAGCCCCTGATTTTTCTATATATAACATAAAAGGGTAAGGCATCAGATCCTATCACCGAAGCTTTCCAAGATAGCTACTTCGCTTTTTTTCATGAACTCATATTCTGTTGGATTTAATTCTCTAATAAATGATACCGTTAGGTACGAAGCCAATAAATGCGAATCCAATCCTTCTCAAAGAGTACTCAATGAAGGTGGTCCAACTATCTTCTTGTGAACTGTTGGTACTGGATCAACATCTCATTAATACGTTGAACTATTGAAATTATTCATGCATGATGCTTTTTATATATATATATATATATATATATATATATATATAGAGGACGGATCGGATGACATCTCTTTTTGGTGACATCTCTTTTATAACATTTATTTTTTTTATTTTCAAAGTCCAAATCGTCGATCCAACCGTTCAACATGATCATCTAAATAAAATGTACTTGCAGATCAAATTTTATATTTTTTTGAATTTTTTTACTATTTATTAAGATGGGTACAAAATTCAATGGTCTAAGTATGGCTGTTTTTTTGTAAAGTACTTAATAAATAGTAAAAAAATTCAAAAAAATGTAAAATTTGATCTGCAAGTACATTTTATTGTGGAGATCATGTTGAACGGTTGGATCGACGATTTGGACTTTGAAAATAAAAAAAATGAATGTGGTAACAAGAGATGTCACCAAAAAGAGGTGTCATCCGATCCCTCCTCATATATATATATATATATATATATATATATATATATATATTTCTTAACACTTTGAAACTTCACAAAATGAATACGAAAAAAAATGTTTGCGAATAATTATTAGCGACATTTTGTTTCAGATTCATCCATCATCAAAGTGGCCGGACCACACACGTGTGAACTTTGCTAATAATTATTAGCACTTTGTTGTTGGACGAATTCGAAATGAAATTATCGTACGCTTCAAACAAGAAAAATCACGTTTCTTTCTTGCAAACTTTTGACTTGTTCTATTTGTGGGTTGTTATTGTCAGATATGAGTAGTCTTTAGTGGTACAGTTAGTAAGTGTAATAAATTATTTGCAAATGATGAGCATACGGCGTTTCCAAAGGAATTCAGATTGTAGAATGATAAAATCTGCACCGTCCCGTCTTAACTTATACGAATCTTAAATAATTTGGCACAAATTTTAAAGATTTCCGTACATCTCTGATTGGTCCAAAAATATTATGTTCGACTGAAATTGTGTCCAGTGATGCAGTACTACAGAGGATACGCTTCCTTCCCAAAGTGTCAACAACTCCAGTCGGTCGTGGTTTTTAAGACTTGAATAGTGATACCGGTATCAGATGGGGAAGATCATTCTCCATTTCTCCTGGATAGAATTGGTTGGGAGTTGGAACTGAATTGGATATATCAATTTTATTCGATTTTTATTGAGATATTTTAATACTTTACTTACACGTGCCTATTCGGGGAGAGAGCTAGTTTTATTTGTGCTTTGAGATCGTGCAGAACATATTTGAACGGCTGAGATTTTCCATAAAAAGAAAAGAAAAATATGAGATATCTCAGAGGATGCGAATTATGCACATTGGAGGGGAAAGAAATTCAGATCCAGTGCAATATCGCACCGAGTAGAATGAGATCTGAGTTGTTCCTTTAATTCGGTACGAATCTCAAAAGGGAACTCTCTAATATTTTGGTCTGGCTGGAACCATTGTACACGGTCCTTTTAAGACTGGGAAAGAGAATTTGGATTCAGTTGAAAGAGGGCTGGCAAAAATGAACAATCTATATTCATATTTTAAGAGGTTGGAAGCATTCAGGGGTGAAAAAAGAGCTGCAATTAGAGACTTAGAGTGCAAACGGATCGGATAATATCTGACTGTATTCAGATCCGTATTCAAAAATTTGATACGGATGTCCGATATTCAAATATCCGTGCAGATAAGGGTACGGATATGGTTTTAAAATTTAATTATCCATATCCGAATAATAAATATATACCATATAGTTTAATATATATTATAAAAATATTTATGTATATATCTATGGGTACCCGATATTCGATCCATATCCGTACATATCCGTCTAATATCCAATCTGTATCCGTATCCAAAAAATAAAAGCAAATACAAATATGGTTTTACCACTATCCGATCCGTATTCGATCGGTTTGCACCCCTACTAGACTGGCTTAGCTGTTCATTTGACAATTTCAGTTGAAGAACCAATATTTTTTTATGGGCAAAGGCAAACTCTGTCAGACCTCACATATTTAGCACTTAAATAATTAGAAATAAAGTGGTGGTAACGTCTCAGCCACACAGCACCATTGAAAAAGTAAAATACTCACAATTTCCTTAATAACGTTTGATCCAACAACTTGTAAACCCTAGATTCAAAGTCAAATTGTTCACCTCAAGGCTTAACCCTCCAAAAAACCTATTAAAGAAAACATAAACAGAGGACGTAGACATGAAAATAAAACTCTGCAAGCATATAAAAATTGAGATTTGACCAGGCCAATATCATTTCTATTGAATATAAAATAACAAATTGATAAGTGTTCTGAGAAAATAAAAAACTCAATTATTCATGGAACAAAATAAATAAACTTCCAGGGAATAGTTAAAAAATAAAACGCTATTGTTTGCTATATGAAATGTACTGAAAGTATCACCATAATAAAGTTCCTACACAAAGCAATGTTACTCTTTAGTTCCTTTCTATACAGTCATGCATACAAAATTTACCCCTAAAACATTACACTTGTACAAAAAAGCAATTGACTAGTATTAATTTTATTTAGGAGACTCATCGACCCCCTTGGCCTTACTCCACATATCCCCAAAGCCTCCTCTCATAATGCGCTTAAACGCAGTGTCGTCAGGAGATGGGGCTGCCTGGGGAGAAGGCTGAGAGGCAGTAGGGCCCACAGGAACCACCTCATGGGGTAGTTGCTCTGAGGCAGCTTCTTTCTTCCCTCGGAGTCCGTTGTCACCAAAAAAGCTACTGACTGACGAGGCAAGCCCAATGTGGGCCCCCATGACCTTACTGCTTAAGCTCTCAAAAGTGAGGCCAGATCTCTCTCTTATCATTATTTCTAGAGCTTCTTTGTGTGCAGGATCAAGTGCATCTGGGTCCTTGAGCAGGTTTTGGATCGATGGCAGCAGGAAATCTCTTGTATTTGTCGTCGAGATATCTTCCGGTCCCACAGAATAAATAAAAAAATGAATAACTACACAAAAAATAAATTATTTTGAGGAATAAAAATGGTAAATATATAGAAAGGAAAAGAAGGGAACCAGTAGCATCAAGGGCACGAATTGCTTCACAAAAGGCATTAGCTTTCTCACGGCGGTTTCTAATATCGCTCCCTTGAGACGGCACACTTGTCAACTTGAATATCTTTGACAATAGATGTTTTCTTTCGTCAAGGAAAATACTTTTAGTCATTCTGACAACTGTTTCGTCAAGATTTTCATCACCGATATAGCTAAAATTATCTTTAATATAGGAACATACAAATATATGCACTTTAGCAGATATTGTTCAGTTCATTATTCTATTAGAATGGCATATATAAATGTCTAACTAAGAAGCACAAGAAGAAATTCCTCGTGAAAAGGAAAATTGAAAGGATATATTCACGAAGCTTATCAGTCGTATGAGGCACAGCTACAACCAGGGCACGTATAACAGAGATGGTAGCCTCATGGGACCCATCTTCAAGGAATGCATCCATTTGTATCTTTATCTTATCAACAACCTATTCAAACAATTAATTGTAAATAGGAACAACTTTTCAGGGTGAACTGAATCTGGATGACATATTTAATACCCCTGCTGCTATTCTGAAATTTCAAGTGGAATTTGCTATATACATACTAAGAATGTAAAAACTGAACATTGTACTTGTTTTCTTTCTTTTAATATAAATTATTTGATGGTACTTACCATTAACCTTAAAAAAAAGACAATTATTAGATGGTACACAAGTTATATCATGGAACCTGGTAAATGTAATATACATTTCTCATTCTGCTCTTTAAACAAAAGCTGAAAAAGTTTTGAAATCTGGCAAATATGGTAACCTTCGGAAGTATAATAATACAATACCATTTCATTTTTGCAGTGCTGTGCAACAGCTCCAAAAGCATCAATACTTGCATATTTCACTTTCAAATTCTGGTCAGAGCCCAGAGTCACCAGAGCTGGCAATACATGAGTCGATGTCACCTTCACATCTATGTATGGTACCTGGATTACATGACCAAATGTAATGTAAGAGCATAAATAAATTTAACTCCTCAGCTGGCCTCCAAGGCTTTCACAGATTCTCAAAATGAGATAAAACAAGTGCCAGTCTCAGCGTCAGCCTCTCCATCATCAACTACTCTTATTTATATATTTTGTTCATTTATTTATTTATTTATTATTAGCAGTCATATAGTTACAGTGGAAAATCAGAAAAATGAATTGTATTGATTCCTTTGTTCTCTTGGGCCTATATAGGCGTTACATTTTTCATTCATAACCCTACGATTCTCTATAATTCATTTCTTACCAATATAACCCTACAACTTCTATTAATGCAATAAACATACATAAATCTCAACACTCCTCCTCAAGATGGGCAAAAGATATCCATCAAACCCATCTTGTCACAAAACCTATCTAAATCTATTGAGCTAAGTCCTTTGGTGAGGCAGTCAGCTACTTGATCTCCAGTAGCTACATGACTCAGCTCTAATAGTCCACTTTCTAGCTTTTCCTTTATGAAGAACCTATCGATCTCCACATGCTTGGTTCTGTCATGCTACACAGGATTGTTGGCAATGCTGATCGCTGACTTGCTATCGCACCACAATTTCATTTTAGCTCCGTGATTCACCTTGAGCTCTTCCAACAACCTCTTCAGCCACACCATCTCAGCAACTCCCAATGCCATAGCCCTGTACTCGGCTTCTGCTGTCGATCTCGCAACAACTGGCTGCTTCTTGCTCTTCCAAGAGACCAAGTTGCCCCCTACGAACATGCAATAGCCAGCTGTGGACTTCCTGTCATCTTGGCAACTGGCCCAGTCAGAGTCACAATAGCCCTCAATGTTCATGTGTCCATTCTGCTTGAAAATCAAGCCCTTCCCCGGTGCACTCTTCAGGTACCTCAGAATGTGATACACTGCGTCCATATGACCCTTCCTAGGGTCATGCATGTAGCGGCTCACCACGCTCACTGCAAATGAGATATCGGGACGTGTATGTGTCAAATAGATCAATCTGCCTACCAGTCTTTGGTACCTCTCACGATCAACCTGTTCTCCTGCCTCTGCACTTATCTTAGCCTTCACATCAATTGGAGAAACTGCAGACCTGCACCCCAACATGCCTGTCTCTGTGAGCAAATCTAGGACATACTTCCTTTGGGACAGAACAATCCCCTCTGCTCCACGAGCCACCTCAATTCCAAAGAAGTATCTAAGCTGTCCCAAATCCTTCACGTCGAACTCCTTTCCTAATTTTGCCTTCAACTTTGCAATAACCCCCTCATCATCCCCGGTAATGATCATATCATCGACATACACAGCCAGCATAGTAATGTGACCACCATGTTGTCGAACGAACACCGTATGGTCGGCATTGATCTGCTGATAGCCCATGCCTACCATAGCCTTCCTGAACTATCAAACCAGGCCCGGGGGGACTGTTTCAACCCATAAAGCGACTTCTTGAGTCTGCACACCTTACCTACTGTCTGGTTTGTGCCAAACCCTGGTGGAATCTCCATGTACACCTCCTCCAACAAATCACCATGAAGAAAGGCATTCTTCACGTCGAGTTGGTGTAACTTCCATCCCCCATTCGCTGCCATGGAAACCAATGTCCTCACTGTGCTCATCTTCGCCACGGGTGCAAAGGTCTCATCATAGTCGATGCCATAGGTCTGACTGTACCCCTTCGCTACCAACCTCGCCTTGTAGCGCTCAACTAGACCCTCTGGATTCTGTTTCACTGTGAAGACCCACTTGCATCCAACAACCTTCTTGCCTGGTGGTAGTGACACAAGCTCCCACGTCTTGTTCTTTAAGAGGGCCTCGAGCTCTTCTAGCATGGCTGCTTTCCATTTCGGATCTCCTTTAGCAACCTGCCAACACTCAGGGATAGAGACAGTATCCAATGATGCAATAAACGCTCTATGCACCGGTGATATGTGTGAGTAAGAGACAAACCGGGCAATCTCATGTGGGAAACCATATCGGTCAGGAGGAATACCCGCATTCTCACGAGGAGTCCTCACCGATAGGGGAGTGGGAGTAGAAAGAGGAATCATAGCACCTGTGTATTCTGAGTCTGAGGTGGATGGTGTAAGTGTCTCACGAGTCGGAGTAGGCAGAGCCAATGGACTTGGCACAGGTGGCACTGAAGGCACGGCTCCCTCACTCTGCTTATTTCTTCTCACATACACCTCACGGTATCTCGACTCCCCCTGAGACTGAGTTCTCCCACTTTTGGGCCCATTCTTCTCAACTTCCGGCTCAACCACAGCCGAATCCTCGAGCCCATTCTTCTCAACTTCCGGCTCAACCACAGCCGAATCCTCCTTTTCTGGCTCAACCCTAGCTGAATTCTCCTTTTCCGGCTCAACCCTAGCCGAATCTACCAGTGGGCAAGGAATACCACCCACACTCACTATCCTCCTCTCACCATCACTGCTACTCTCCCCCTCTCGCCTCATACCTCCTGTATCGAGCGAGTCTCCAAAGGGTGATGTAGTCTCTGAGGAGTAGTAAGGTTCGAGCTCGCGGAATGTAACATCCATACTCACAAACAATCTTCTCTCTACCGGGCTCCAGCACACATAACCCTTTTGAGTACCAGAGTAACCCACAAAGATGCATTTCACCGCTCTGGGATCCAACTTTCCCACTGTTGGTCTGTTGTCTTTCACGAAGCACAAACAATCAAATACTTTTGGAGGAAGAATGCCCTCATTATCTCCTTTCAACATCACACATGGAGTCTGCCACTCCAAACAC
>JAJGRW010003762.1:0-20520 GCA_025461045.1 Carex parvula | reverse complement strand
ATTGGCAAGGACTCGAAGCGGCGCGAGCCAAGTCTATATTATATTGTACCTCTCTCTACACGATATTAACCTAACAACGTGGTAGAATGAAGAGAGCTACACGGACTTTTACGTTGAACGTCCGTGTAGAAAGACCCTTATACACGATTATTAAAAAAAAAAAGTCAGTGCAGAAAGTAATTAAAAATATTAAGTGAATTTACTTCTTATTTTTTGTATTATTTGAAGTGATAATGAATTAGTATATGTATTATTTTGAACTAATATTTGATATTGACCTAGAAATGTTTGAAATATAAATATTTTTTATTAATATTTGATATTTGAACTAATATTTAAAACCACAATACTAATACTTGTCTGTCCTCAAATGGACTTTTCCAAGTTTGATAAATTTTTAAGACAAGCTTTGTTTAACTTATTTACATGCATCATAAATTCAAATTTGAAAAGTGTAAATGTTCAAAAATGTGAATAGCACAAAAAAGGTTAAATAAAATAGAGTTCAAGAGAATAAAAATAAAATACTTCATATATTAATAACATAGGAATAGTTACTGGATACATCACTTAATACCAAAACAAAACATAAAATATATAACAATATAAGTCTTTATCCCTAATTAAAAAACTATTCTTTCTCACTAATTGCCTCCCCTTTTTCTCTTTTCAGGAAATATCTTGCTCGCTTGCCTCCTTTCTTGTTTAATTTTCCCATACTCTCTTGCTTCTTCTCAACCTTAACCAAACTTTGGGAATCATCAAACTGACCGTGTGGACCGTAAGGATCATCAGGACCGGAATCCGAATCACCTTCATAAGACTCAGGATCGGATTCGGATTCTGAATGAGAAGAGACTTCCACCACAGGTGGCGGGGGTACATCCTCCCACTCAATTATGTGAGTCTTGAGACCATTCTTCCCGCAGTTAGGTACATTTATCACCTCGTCCACATGGCCGGATTAGACACGTATTTTTTGGAGGATTGCGATTTCCCATATCTGAATAGCACAAAGTTATTTTCCAAGTAATTCTTAATTTCTTTTGATCAGAATTACTTGATCAAAACGGCGCCGGGAGGAGATTGCCTTTTATACCAAATTTTTCCATTAATCTACACGGATTTTACCTTTAACAATCCGTGTAGCTCCCATCCCCATGAAACCCTAAACTCTTTACACACGGACGTTTACTCTAACATCCGTGTGTGATTACCTTTATACACGGACCTTCATTAAAAAGCCGTGTAGCTCTCCTCATTTTGTGTGGATTTTAGTTAATAATCCGTGTACGTTACTATTCTCCTCACGTATTATTAAATAAAAGGCCGTGTGTGAAGTAATTGACAACATTGCGTGGTTTAACTTGTTATTTTTTATATTATTTGTTAGTGACAATAAATAAGTTTACGTATTATTTCAACTCGAAATGTTTGAAACGCCAATATTTTTTTACTGAAATGTAATATTTCAACTAATTTTCAAATCCTAATAGAAATATATTAACTGGAAATATTATTTTTACTAATATTTAATATGTGAACTAATATGTAAAAACCTTTATGTTGTTTTGAAATAGAAATATTTTAACTAGAATATTATTTAAAAGTTGTTTCCAAACAAGATAATTAAAAAGTTATTTTCTAAACAAAATAAATATTATACATCTCTTTTTTTTTTCCTTTTTCTCTTTTTTTTCGCTAATTTCACATTACATTCGGCCCATATTCCTTCATTGTGGTCGGATCGCAAATAGTTTGCTTCGTCTTGTTCTTCAATTGAGGCTACCTCAGTTTGCACGTCGGTACAAAATGGAGGTATTTCGTCGAACTGGTCATACTCTTCTTCGTCGACGACGTTTTCTACCCCAACAATTCTTCTTTTCCCAGATAGGACGATGCTCCACCTATTATCACTCGGGTCAGTGACATAAAAGACTTGGGTTGCTTGCTTGGCGAGTATAAACGGATCATCAACATACCCAACTTTATTAAAATCAACGAGTGTGAACCCGTCGTTATCAGCTTTAACACCCCGGTCTTCGACCCATTGACACCGAAACAAGGGAATGCTGAGGTCAGGACTGTAAATGAGCTCCCAAATTTCCTCAATAACGCCATAATACGACTTTGATGCAAAAACCGGCCGGGAATCTCCGGATCTACTGAATTCTTGAGACGTCGCCACCAACATCACCCCACTATTTTGCATCGTGCTCTTATCACTTTGGGATTTAGTGTAAAATGTATATCCGTTAATTTCGTATCCTTGGAATGTTCTAACAACAATTCGGGGTCCTTCGCCCAGCAGTCGAACAATTTCATTTACGGGCCTCATATCGGGGTGTGACTGCACCCTTTCTCTCAGCCATCCTACAAATGAACGATTATGCTCGTTGGTAAGCCACTTCTGACTTCTCGTGTAGTACTCTTGTTGAAGGATTGCCATGTGCTCATCTATATAGGGAGCAACATCTGTCATGTGCTGTAGTACCAAAAAATGCGCCTTCTGTAGTTCATCTCTATCAGCAACTACGGCTTTCAACCCAATTGTCCCGACTCCCTGGAGCCTTCCCTCATATCGAGACTTTGGAACGCCAATAGGACAGACACCGGTCATGTAGTTGGTGCAAAAATCAATCACCTCTTCCGTGGAATATCCTTCTACAATGCTACCTTCGGGTCGAATGTCGGTTCCTTACGTATTTTTTCAAAATTCCCATGTATCTCTCGAATGGATACATATACCGCATGAACACAGGACCACAGATCTTGATTTCTCTCACTAGATGAACAACAAGGTGAACCATAACATCGAAAAAAGATGGCGGAAAATACATCTCAAGTTGGCAAAGAGTAGCGACGACTTCCACCTCCAAAGAGTCCAGTATTAGAGGGTCTATCACTTTGGAATTTATTGTATTGAAGAAAAAACAAAGCTTCGTAATGGTTTGACGAACGGGCTTTGGTAAAACCCCCCGAATTGCAACAGGAATCATATGTGTCAATAAAACATGACAGTCGTGAGATTTCAGACCGACCAGTTTCAGGTCCTTCATCGACACCAGCTTCTTAATATTCGAAGAATACCCTGATGGGACCTTAATACTACGGAGGCATTCACAAAAGCTTGTTTTCTCTTTCTTCGACATCGTGCACATTGCGGGGGGTAGGTATGTGCGCTTCCCTTTCTCCTGCGGTGCAAGCTCGGGTCGTATTCCCATTTCTACCATGTCTTTTCGAACTTTGATACCATCTTTAGTCTTCCCCGGAATGTTCAATAATAAACCAGTCAAACTGTCGCAGACATTTTTTTCAACATGCATGACATCTATGCAATGTCTCACTTCTAAATATTCCCAGTAAGGTAGGGCCCAAAATATGGACTTCTTTTTCCAAATATTCTTCGGCGGTTTTGTGGCACACTTTCCAAACACAACATCAAGGTCTTTAACACGCTCGAAGACACCCTTCCCATCTAATGGACGACGGGCCACTCCAAGCTCAACTTTCCCGTTGAATGCCTTCTTCTTCTTACGATATGGGTGATTAATTGGAAGAAACCTACGGTGCCCCATAAATACATTCTTTTGACAGTTCTTCAACCTCAGCACCTGCGTATCATCTTCACAAATAGGGCACGCTTTTGCTCCTTTACAAGTGTAACCCGACAAATTCCCGTACGCGGGGAAATCATTTACGGTGCAAAACACCATGGCCCGCAAGTTAAAGGTCTCTTTCATGTACGCATCCCACACCGAGACGCCATCACGCCATAATTTTTGGAGGTCCTCGATTAATGGTGCGAGATATACATCTATGTCATTTCCGGGTTGTCTGGGTCCTTGGATTAGTAATGACATCATTATATACCTGCGTTTCATGCACAACCAAGGAGGAAGATTGTAGATGGCTAACAGAACTGGCCAAGTACTGTGCCGACTGCTCATGCTTCCAAACGGACTCATTCCATCTGTGCTCACCACAATCTTGAGGTTTCTTACCTCGGAACTAAAATCTTTGAAATGTCTATCAAAATTTCTCCACTGAGGAGAATCAGCCGGGTGTCTTAGTTTACCGTCCTTTTTGCGCCCTTCTTCATGCCAACGCAATAACTTCGCATCTTTGGGATTTGCAAATAACCGTTTGAATCTCGGTATTATCGGCAAATACCACAACACCTTAGCCGGAGGCCGGCCCTTTTTGCCGTCGTCACAATCAGTAGTGCCCTGGTCCTTACGTTTATACCGAGAAACACCGCACTTAGGACAAACATGCATGGCCTCGTACTCATTACGGTACAATACACAGTCATTCGGACATGCATGTATTCTTTCGATCTTCAAACCCACTGGACATATCAATTTTTTCGCCTGATATATTGTACGGGGTAACTCGTTGTTATCTGGGAGCATTTCTCCTAAAAGCTTTAATAAGGACGTGAAACTCTTATCGCTCCAACCATTTTCTGCTTTCAAGTTAAATAATTTCAACACAGCTGACAGTTTCGTAAATTTGGTACACCCGGGATACAACGGCTTTTTGGATTCATTAGACAAATATTGAAATTTATCATAATTTTTATCAGTAATTTCATCTTCCACATCATGTAACATGTCCTCCAGATTATCAATATACTCGTGTACTACATTTTCATCGATTTCCGTCTGCAGCTCATCATCGTCGTTGCGATCAAGTTCAACATTATCAAAATTTTTGACATTCAAATCATCATCGCTGAAATCAAGTTCAAAATTATCCAAAATTTCTACATTCTCATCGCTCTCTTCACAACGGTTAGAATTCTTATTGGTACAACTACTTTCCCCAAATTCCTCACCATGCATGAACCAACATGTATATCTTTTCTTAAATCCACGACAAATCAGATGAGCTCTAATTTCTTCGGAGTCCCCAAATCTTAAAAAAATTTACAATATCTACAAGGACACAAAATGTCGGCTTCCTTCATCTTCACTCTATACCTCTCAGCGAATTTTATGAACTCATCAACGCGACCCAAATATTCTTCACTATCACGTCGCAATTCATACATCCAACTTCGATCCATCTGCAAATTAAATTAAAAAAATGATTTCAATTAATAATGGTCAACATGTAAATTGGTACCAAATTCTAGGCTTACAAAGGGCCGGTTTACAATCCTAACCCACTCTTTGAATATTAGGTCCCATATGTGAACACATATTAGCGAGATTTAATTAGTATTTGAGAAAAATTCGGCAGCATTTCCCCTTAACTCCCCAAGTATGCGTAAAAACCACATACTCGTAGGAGCATTAAGGGAAAATACCGTCGAACTTTCCTCAATTACTAATTAAATCCCGCTAATATGTGTTCACATCCTAAATGAGACCCAATATTCAAAGAGCAGTCCCAAAACGGGGACTATCCAAAATTAATCCCTATTGGATTAATTTTGGACGGGCAAGGACCTAAAAGCATCACTAGGGGTCGGTTATTGGACAACAATACACTACTTACACATGATCGATCTAAATAAGTACAAATAAGTAACATAAAATTAGAGGAAGAAAAGGAAAAAATATATATATATATATATACACTAACCTTAGAAAGATAGAGAGGAGAAAATACAAACTTCAAAGATCTTATTAAAATACCAGCTGCTGGCCTTTGCAGAAATCGGATCAGCGCATTCAATACAGAGAGAGAGACAGTATTAATTACTTGATAAAAAAAAAACGGCGCTGGAAGGAGAAGGCCTTTTATACCAAAACCCTACAAAGACTTTTCTACACGGATCTTACGTTAAGAAATCCGTGTACCGCTTCTATGAAAATTTATAAAAATCCGGGTTATGTAAGATAGGAGAATGCGTTTCTACACGGATTTTCAAGAAACAACCGTATACATTTACTTTTTACACGGATCTTTCGTTAAGAAATCCGTGTAGCTCTCTAACAAATCATACACGGCTATTTGTACTTAAGAACCGTGTATAATGGTAGCTAATTTCGTTTAGGTTATCTTTTAATTTTGCAAATTCGGGCAGCAAATCCCATTGTTTAGGGATGCTAAAAATTATTATGGAAATTTATAGTTCATTGATGAATAGAATTAAAGTTTTCGTGTCCTATATATTTTTTGGGTTTTTTTTTTATTTATGGGCTAGTCTTTTTCTACACGGATTTAAAAAAAAAAATTCCTTGTAGCTATTTCGTACACGGATATTCAACTAATATCCGTGACAATTACTATTTGGACACGGTTTTAAGTTTAATATCCGTGTATGTTATCCTATATATTTTTCAATTAACAATTTTTTTCTGGGCTAGCCTCCAGTTTTGCTAGCCAGTTTGCTACAAAATTCAATATTGAGTTTACCCCCAGTTTTTCAGATAATTTGACATCCAGTTTTCCAATTACAGCACAAAAATTATACTTAGCATTACAAAATTCATATTTAGCATTACAAATCCATGTTCAGCAATTACAAAATTCATAGATTCATCTCCTTATTTACAATTACAGCACAAAAAATTACTAAATTCTCTATATTTTATTTAATTACAAGAACATGCTTTATATTTGAAACACAAAATCGGTGGATGGCATACAAACCGGTCAATTAATAAGGGTAAACTTAAAATTCATGTACACTAAATTATACAAATCCATATTGAGTATTACAAAATTTAAATTGAAACATTATACAAATCCATATTGAGCATATATTACACAAATCCATACTGGGTAGACATATCCTTCTTCCTGAGACTCGATCCCATAGTGATTTCATATATAAACTTAAGGTTTACATTTGGTGCCAGTAGCCAGGGTTTACAGAGGGTAATATGAAGATATACATGTTTTAATAAAGAAAGAGTCAAGTAAAAAGTTGGATGAAGGACCTTGGAAAAAAAGGGAAGAGGTGGGATGAAGGACCTTCAGAGCCGGATGAAGAGCCGAATGAGGAGTCGGGCACAATCTTGTCAGACTGACAAGATTGTGTCCGACTCTTCATTCGGCTCTTCATCCGGCTCAGAAGGTCCTTCATCCACCTCTTCCCTTTTTTTCCAAGGTCCTTCATCCAACTTTTTACTCAACTCTTTCTTTATTAAAACATGTATATCTTCATATTACCCTCTGTAAACCCTGGCTACTGGCACCAAAAGCGAAGAGCCATCGTTGCTCACCTGAATGTGACATGGTTCTACAAAAAACAACAATTATTAGAAACAAGCACAATTATACATGCATTAGTAAAATAATCACTAAAATAACTATTATACATGCATCACTGTATTATACATGCATTAGTTGATTATACATGCATTACTCTATTATTAGAAACAAGCACAATTATACATGCATCACTCTATTGTACATGCATTACTAAACAAGCACAATTATCAAGCTAATCATCACTAAACTAACAATTATACATGCATTACTCTATTATACATGCATTAGTTGATTATACATGCATTACTCTATTATTAGAAAAAAGCACAATTATACATGCATCACTCTATTTAATATACTAATTATTTACATTATCTCAACAAATCAAGCATGCATGCATTAATTACTAATTGACCTAAATAAGCAATAACAAGTAACAGAAAATTAGAGTAAGAAAAGATAAATATATACACGACTAACCTTAGCAAGATAGAGAGGAGAAATACAAATTAACTTCAAAGATCTCAGATCCGGCCTCCTTGTGCGCAGAAATCAGACCAATTCGTATACAGAGAGAGAGATTATTAATTGATCAAAACGGCGCTGGAAGGAGAAGGCCTTTAATACCAAAACCCTACACTTTTTTCTACACGGATTTATACTTAACAAAACCGTGTACAATATGCAGTGTATAAAATTGGCAAAACCGTGTATCGATAATCAAAACCCTAGAATAACTTTCTCCACGGATTATTATGTAAACAGCCGTGTAGCTCTGTCAAAGATTTCTACACTGCTGTTTAAACAAACATCCGTGTGAATTTCGCATATTTCTACAATTACCGTTTGTACACGGTTTTTAGGTAAATATCCGTGTATGATTGCCCTATATATTTTTTTAGATATTTTTTTTTTCTGGGCTAGCCTCCAGTTTTGCTAGCCAGATTTGTTCAGTATTGAGATTACCCTCCAGTTTTTCAGATAATTTTGTCATCCAGTTTTCCAATTACAGCACAAAAATTATACTTAGCATTACAAAATTCATAAATTCATATTTAGCATTACAAAATTCATAAATTCAACTCCTTATTTACTATTACAGCACAAAAATTACTAAATTCACTAATAAAACATTACAAGAAAATGCTTACAAGAACATTACTAGAATTCACAAAAATTACTAAATTCACTAATAAAACATTACTAATATGCATAAATTCATATTTTATTTAACACCTTACAGGAGCATGCTTTATCTTGGTTAGGTTCCAAAGAAATGAGTCAGACTAACTTTCAACTAATAAAACATTTTCTGAAAATTAAATTATGTTTTAGTTCCAAGTTTTTGGCGATGTAGAAATGGACATGTTGCAGTGTTCTTACGTTGTTGTTTAAATTCTTTCGCAAACCACATCTTATTCAAAGGGGGTTTGTGTAAGAAATTAAACAACAATGCACTGCAACATGCCATTTCTACATCGCCAAAAACAAGTGATCAAAACATGATTTAATTTAAAGAACATGTTTTATTATTGAAAGTTAGTTTTACCCATTTCTTTGGAACCTAACCAAGAAAAAACATGTTCTTGTCAAGTGTCAAATAAAATATAGTGAAAAAAAAAGAAAATGAAATTCATCACATGCTGTCCATCGGAAAGTTCATCACAATCTGTAAATAAAAAAAATGATGAGTAAGTAAGCAACAATAAGTAACAGAAAATTAGAGGAAGAAACGGAAAATACATGCCAGAGATATTTATGCCAGAAGTGAAGTCGAGATGTAGGTTATCAATTATATCACATCGCTCGTCTTGATAGATGAGCTCCAAAGATAGCGACTTATCTTGATAGATAAGCGATATGACATAATTGATAAACCTAAATCAAAATTCCAATTATTAACCGTGAAATGATTATCAAAGTTGATCATAAGTGATATGTAAAGTGACCGGTCTTTCTCTCTTCCTAAGGTTATACAGGAGAACCTACAATTTACCTATGAATTGAAAAAACTCTAACATTTCCGTTTGTTGAATTACTTGATCAAAACGGCGCTGGAAGGAGAAGGCCTTTTATACGGCGCGGGAAGGAGAAGGCCTTTTATACCAAAACCCTACACTTCTCTACACGGATTTATACTTAACAAAACCGTGTACAATGTGCAGTGTATAAAATTGGCAAAACCGTGTATCGATAATCAAAACCCTACAATAACCTTTCTCCACGGATTATTATGTGAACAGCCGTGTAGCTCTGTCAAAGGTTTCTACACTGTTATTTAAACAAACATCCGTGTATATTTTACATATTTCTACACGGTTCTCTTCATAAATATCCGTGTAGCTCTCACATGGCTATCTACACTGTTAGTTAAACAATAATCCGTTTACAATTCTTGATAAACGTCCGTGTAGCTCTCTCAAGGCTTTCTACACTGATTCTTTAATAAATATCCGTGTAATATATCCCACAGATATTTCGGGCTTCCAAAAAATTACAATAGCACACGGTTTTTGTATAAAATTGTCAAATCCGTATACAATGTGCCGTGTACAATGACCATTTCTGTAGTAGTGACAGTCGATTCAAACCGTTCAACATAATCTCCATATTGAAATGTGCTTGGAGATCAAAATTTACATTTTTTTTAATTCTTTTACTATTTATTAAGATGAGTACAAAATTCAATAATAAAAAAAAACAGTTTTGTAAAATATATAAGATGGGTACAGATGTGATGATTTGAAAGTGATTGACATAATTGCTAAAGTTGATTATACGACAGAAAACATTACATTTATAATTGTAAGGAAATTTTTTGTTTACAATTTCACTCAAATCAAATCGAAGGACGGATGATACTCGTTGTTATCCAGTGAACTAGTACACACAGAAAATCATTTCCGTCCATTTTGCTTCAAGATTCTGGCAAGATCAACTTTCAATATTAGCATCTAATTAACCCAACTACACTAGTAGAAATTACCCCTTCACTGCAGCTTTTTCCATATCTGAAGCATTTTCAATATACAACTCTTGATCAGTTTCCTCACAATTATCATGAGCTACATCATAGGTTGCATGAAGCCCAAACAATAAATAATAAATAAGCATCACCCCAGTGCAGATCCCAAATCTGACAAAGGCTTCAGACCCCAGAGAACCCATAAGGAACAAATTTGTAGCAATAGACAGTGAAGGAAACCATGGTACAAAAGGAACCCCCCAAACCTTTGGTGTCCTGCATTGCGGCAGGAACAGCTGAATCCCGAGTGTACCAGCAAACCATAATGGTACTGTCACAACATAACCAGCCCACCCTTGCTGACTCAGTCCCCAATAAGCTGACGTGGCTATTGACGATGCGATAATGATTGACAAAAACGCGACAAGTTTCAGCATATGAGGTTTAGTCGATACGCCTCGTTGGTAGTATCTTCGTACGATAAGTGCCGTGGCCATCATCATAAAAATAAAAAGAGTGCTTATCGAGAGAAGACTTGCAAGTACATCAAGGCTAGAGAATAGACCGATACACGCACTTGCTACGGTGAGTAGCATGGTAGCATATATGGGCGTGCCGGTTTTGGGGTGCACTAAAGCGAATATTGGAGGGATAATGTGGCTCCTTGCAATATGTGTTGTGTACCGTGCCTGACCGAGGGCCCCAACTAATAGCACCGAGGTCATCCCTTTCAAGGCACCAAGTGCAACCAGATATTGGGCCCACTTCATCCCAACATCCTTGAAAGCAATGGAGTAAGCCGCACTGCGGTCTATATTGTAATACTTTTGCATCATGCTGAGGGCCAAGGCCATGAGGCAATAGACCACTGTGATAATCGACATTGAACCGAGCAACCCTAATGGTATATCCTTTGATGGGTTTCGGGTCTCTTCTGCCATCGTGGCGATGTTATCAAATCCACCATAAGCGAAGTACACAATAGCAGCTGCTTGAAACACACCTTTCACACCATATGGAAGGAAAGGAGAGAGATTGCTAGGGTTAGCATGGGCGAAACCGGCAACTATGATGAATATTATTATAACTGAGTGGATGACTGATGCGATCCAATTGATGTATGAGGTTTTTTTGGGGCTAATTATTGCAATCGTGGAGGTGGCTATGAGTACCACAACCGCAATCGGGTCTAGGAAATTGTAATTTTCAGCCAGGTTTGTGTGGATTCGCAACGAGTTGGGTGACCGGCCTAAGAGTGTGGCGAGGTAGGAGGTCCACGATCGTGCAACTGCTGCTGCACCAATTATGCTTTCAAGAATTAAATTTGCAGCGGCTATGAATGCTGCGAAATCACCTAGTTCAACTCGGAGGTAAGCGAAGGAGCCACCGGCAACAGGGATTTCTACGGCAAATTCAGTGTAGCAGAATACTGAAAGCATGGCTGAGATCCCTGTGATATATTGGAAATAATCAATTAATTGGTGTACTATTATGAATCTAAAATATTGTTTGTGTGTGTGTGAAATAGGTTAAGTTGGAAAATTGAATTGTTCATCCAAGTCAAAAGTTGGAAAATTGAATTTTCTTCACTTCTGTTTGTGTGACTGCCTTTATAAAAATCTTTTTTCTTTATTTGTCAGAATGAAGTAGTCCTTGAATTAGGATACTCAACAAATTAACTTGACCATTTGCATTTGAAGAGGAGCTGATTTGGCTAAGAATCAATAAGACAATAGCTACATAAATTAAAAAAATAAAAAATAATGAAAGCAATTCTACATATGATTTTCTGATCCAAGTTCTTAGAGAGACTGAAACTGTGCACAAAACACAACCAATATGATTTTCTGATCCAAATTCCCATTGAAATTGTCAGAGAAAACTTATTAAATAACACTAACCGGATGCAACATAAGAGAGAACAATAGCAGGTCCAGCATGGTCATGAGTCTCCTGCCCAGTAAGAACAAATATACCGGCTCCAATAACCGACCCGAATCCAAACCACGTGAGGTCCCACCACGTCAGGCACCGTTTCATGTCATTCTCACTCCTTTTCCTCACCGCTCCTAGCTCGGCCGCATCGTCAGACCGACCTACAAATCGGTCTCTGACCCGCAACGGAGTATCTCGCAAGGCAGACCGGTACGCTGCCCAGCTCTGGAAGGATTTCTCTGGGAAGAAATCATGTTTGCTGCACCTCCAATAGCTTTTGGTATTTTCTCCTTTTGGAGGGTTGTCAGTGGATTTTAGCTGATCCATTGATTGGTTGGTGACTTGGTGGGCTCTGAGGGAGTGTTAGTGTGGTGTCAGTTGATCTGCTTCTGCAAGAAGAGGTACTGCTCCTAATATAGATTTGAAGTGACTCTTTTGCATTTATGCCCCTTATGATTCTAGAGTTTGCTTGAATGCCCTTTATTAACTGCAGATGCAAATGCGCCATTGAATTTAATAAAACAAACCTTTCTAAATTATAATTTAGCTGACAGAGTGCATTTTAGAATTGGAACTTTTAATTATATACACTCTCATGGATGTTGGATAAGAATGAATCAATTTGAGTGCGTCAGCAAGCGGTGTCCGAAATAAAGTATCAAGCTAATTTACTGTAAATAAGGTACTTCTGATCCATCTGTTTTGTCTGTCTTCTTTAGGCCTAAAAAGTGGGAAGCAGCAGAATTCGTTGTCTTCTTTAGGCCTCAGAAGTGGGAAGAAAGATTCAGTTGTTCTTCAGATGTAGATGTACATTGTGTATAAAGGATTCGATGTCTTAAATTTAAGTGCAATTGTGCAAATATTCCGTGATTTTGGAAGCCAAAGGAATATTTTGTAACAGTTTTTATCAATTCGAAGTTTCTCTGACGATTTATTATGATTTGATATGACTTAAATCAAATTTTAGTGATTTTCTTTGTTGAGGAGAAACTTATAAGCATTGTGTTGCCTACAAAGTTATTGATATATATATATATATATAGATGGGCTATTGTGCTTTGCAAACTAAAACACCTTCTTTATTTCGGGTCATATTTTCATTTGAAAATTCAAACAACCGATCCGAACCGTTCAACATGTTCTAAATATTGAAATGTGCTTGCAGACTAAAATTTTACATTTTTTTGAATTTTTTTACTATTTATTAAGCCACTTTGAAAATCGCTGATCCACTGTGAACAGTAAAAAACAGTAAAATTTTCTGGACCACCGGATCAGCAATTTTCAAAGTGGCTTAATAAATAGTAAAAAAATTCCAAAAAATGTAAAATTTAGTCTGCAAGCACATTTCAATATTTAGAACATGTTGAACGGTTCGGATCGGTTGTTTGGATTTTCAAAATTGAAAATATGACCTGAAGTAAAGAGGGTGTTTTACTTTGCAAAGCACAATAGCCCATCTCATATATATATATAGAGCTGGGCTATGGTGAGTTGTGAAGTAAGATGTCATTTTTACTTCACGCTCATATTTTCATTTTGAAAATCCAAACACCCGATCCGAACCGCTCAACATGTTCTAAATATTGAAATGTGCTTGGAGATTAAATTTTATATTTTTTGGAATTTTTTTACTATTTATTAAGCCACTTTGAAAATCGCTGATCCGGTGATCCAGAAAATTTTACTGTTTTTTACTGTTCACAGTGGATCAGCGATTTCAAAGTGGCTTAATAAATAGTAAAAAAATTCCAAAAAATGTAAAATTTAGTCTCCAAGCACATTTCAATATTTAGAAAAAGTTGAACGGTTCGGATCGGGTGTTTGAATTTTCAAAATGAAAATATGACGTGAAGTAAAACGACGTTTTACTTCGCAACTCACCATAGCCTATCTATATATATATATAGGACAGTGCTACGGTGCTACGCGTATATAAGGGCCCTCCGTGCTACGGTTCACTTTTTGAGTTTTCAAAATTCTAACGGTCGATCCGAACCATTCAACATGATCTCCATATGAATATGTACTTGCAAACCAAATTTTACATTTTTAGAATTTTTTTACTATTTATTAAGCCACTTTGAAAAAACACTAATTTGTACACAACAGTAAAATCTGCTGGACCATTGGATCAGCGATTTTCAAAGTGGCTTAATAAATACTAAAAAAATTCTAAAAAATGTAAAATTTGGTTTGCAAGTACATATTCATATGGAGATCATGTTGAACGGTTCGGATCGACCGTAGGATTTCGAAAACTCAAAAAGTGAGCCGTAGCACGGAGAGGCCCTTATATACGCGTAGCATATTAGCCAGATTCTATATATATATATATATATATATATATAGGGAAATTTTCCGGTGTACCCATTTAAAATTTTGAAATAGCCAATATCCCCATCAAAATATCATAATATCCAATATCCCCATCAAAATGTTAGATTCTTTCTTTTATCCCCATTTTATTATTGAATTTTTTGTTAAATTATTTAAAAAATTATATTGACCCATATGCCCTTACAAATTTGAATGGACATGTCCTGTTTCTTCCTCTTCTCTTCTATCCTCACGCCTAATATTTTCTGTTGAGAGAGATTGAACGGAAATAAAATTTAGCTCCAGGTTCTCCCTCCTGTGTGTACCTCCCTCAACGAAATTGATAAAATTCAAAGACGAAGCGACTGAGCTTGAATTTCGTTTGAACTAATCAAAGGTTCTCCTCTCTCAGCCTCAGGTTGTTCCTCATCTTTATTCTTCAGGTTTTGTGATTTTGATCTCGTTTGAACTAATCAAAGGCTTGATAAGACAAACTATATACGAAGATCTGATCGATTATGCCTATTTGTTCATTTAATTTTTGGGCAGGTCAGAGGGAACAAAGGCGGGTATAGTAATGACTATTTTCTTAATAGTAGCCTGATTTAATTTTAGAGGTGCTTTAATCACCTACGACAGCTCTAGCATTTCTTGGACCCCTCCTCGTACCACTTATAAGTTGCTTCAGGTGATTTACCAGTAATTTATTGTTTTCTCCATTTAATTCATTAGTACCAAAAAAAGTTTAGTACTGGTACCTCCAGACTATAGATCCATTATTGTCTTCTTTTTCAGGAATTTGACAGGCTGATTAGAGAAAGTTGTGCGAATTTAATTATAGAAAGGGGCAAAATTTAAATTTTCAGAAATATGTGCGAATTTTTTTTTTTTGAAAACCTGATAGTGGCTATCAGTATGCTTACAACCGTTTATGTGATTACAAGCAATGTACACCAAATTTCAGAAAAAAAGAAGTACATCTATTGGCTCTCCAGTAGCCGATAAAACTAACAAGAAATATGTGCGAATTTGATGAGATAATTTTGCATATAAGTGTCTATCCAATTAAAATTATGAACCTTCTTTCTACCCAATTTTGTATTAGTGGCTGATTAGAGAATTTGCGATATAAAAAAGTTTATTAGTCAAAATCAAAGACAAGAAGTCCCTGAAAGCAACAATATAGTCTCAAGTTTTTAAAATTAGTCCAAATTGTTTAATTTAAAATTGTGTTTTGAATTACCAGGAAGATGCAGCAAGGAAGATTACAGGTCTTGATTCTGACAGAAAAAAAGAAGATAACCGGCTAGAAAAAAATAACATTCCTATTTTGATTTTTTTTTTTGTTGAAATTTAGATTACACAATGAATGTTGTAAAAGGTTAAAGATAAAAAAAAAAGTTATATTTTTTTCGGTAACATTTCTAAAGTATGCATCTTGTACATCCATTAATGACACATGTATTAGTTATTATTTAGTTTTGTAATTGATCTTCATTATTACTGTGTTGTAAACTGAGTGCTGGATGTGAAGTATAAATTAGACATATTAGCATGTTTTACAAATTGGAGTTGTTATGGTATCCATTTGAATACAATTTGGAGTTGGCAAATTTTGTTCTCATTCTAAACATGCGCATACATCTCAGTTTTTTATGTATCTTGTTTCACTTGTACATTTGGTGTCAGTGACTAGTTGAAACAGTAATTAAACATAATATATGAAAATAAAAACTTTCCTTTTTTTATGAAAAACCGTAGGTAATTTGCATTAATACTGAGATAGTTCACAAGTACAACATTCGTGTAATTAAACCGCATCTAATCCTAGAAATCCTAAACATCTGCAAAAGTAATAAAATCAGTTTCTAGTTCAGCCACCCCTATTTGCACTTGTACCAGCCCCTGTTGTCGGCCACTGCTGTGGATTCCCTTTGAATGTCTGTCTAGTTCTTCTTCACCAATTTGCCATATCATGCGGGCCATGTAGCGCCTTTCTTGTTACATGCTGTATTTGTATGCTACCTCTGTACTATTGATGCAGTCTTGCGCACCTTGCTACCTTCTCTACCGCCTGCTATGATGGCAGTTCTTCAATACAATTTGCCAAAACCGCCTGTACCAGAATGTTGCAGCCCGAGTAGATTGCATGAACTGGAGATGTTTAATTTAAGCAGTACTCAATTTATAAATTTTTGTAAGAAAAGAACATATGGATTAATTATTGAAGAATTCATATTACACAGGTACGATTGAATCAGTAAAATAAATAACTGATGTCTCCATTACTCTGAGTGTCAAAAAAGTAGCATTATATAATCATTGGAATCCGTAAAATCTCTAATTGGAGAAAATGGTCATTACTATACTCGTCATTGTTCCCTCCATCTTACCCAAAAATTAAACGAATAATTAAGCGGGATCGATCAGATCCAAATCTAGTTTCAAAAATACACGATCAGACATTTGATTAGTTTAAACGAGATCAATATCACAAAACCTGAAGAACAAAAATGACAAAAACCTGAGGCTGAGAGAGGAGAATCTTTGATTTGTTCATACGAAATTCAAACTCAGTCACTTTAGCTTCGAATTTTACTAGTTCCGCTGAGGGAGGCACACACAGGAGGGAGAACCTGGAGCGAATTTTTTTTCCGTTCAATCTCTTTCAACAGGAAATATTAGGCGTGAGGATAGAAGAGAAGAGGAAGAAACAGGACATGTCCATTCAAATTTGTAAGGGCATATGGGTCAATATAATTTTTTAAATAATTTAATAAAAAGTTTAATAATAAAATGGGGATAATGGAAAGAATATGACATTTTAATGGGGATATTGGATATTATGGCATTTTGATGGGAAATTGGCTATTTCAAAATTTTCGATGGGTATACTGGAAATTTTCCCATATATATATATATATATAGAGAGAGAGAGAGAGAGAGATATAGATATATATATATATATATATATATATATATATATAGATATATATATATCTATATATATATATATATATATATATATATAGATATATATATCTATATATATATCTATAGAGAGAGAGCTGGGCTATGGTGAGTTGTGAAGTAAGAGGTCATTTTTACTTCACGCTCATATTTTCATTTGAAAATTCAAACAACCGATCCGAACTGCTCAACATGTTCTCTATATTGAAATGTGCTTGGAGACTAAATTTTACATTTTTTGGAATTTGTTTACTATTTATTAAGCCACTTTGAAAATCGCTAATCCGGTGGTCCAGAAATTTTTACTGTTTTTTACTGTTCATAGTGGATCAGCAATTTCAAAGTAGCTTAATAAATAGTAAAAAAATTCAAAAAAATGTAAAATTTAGTCTCCAAGCACATTTCAATATAGAGAACATGTTGAGCTGTTCGGATCGGTTATTTGGATTTTCAAAATAAAAATATGACGTGAAGTAAAAGTGTAAAACAACGTTTTACTTCACAACTCACCATAGTCTATCTCTCTCTCTCTCTCTCTATATATATATATATATTAGTGATCTTAATGTTTATTTATTATATATATTTATTGTAATACAACCCAATATTAATAAAATAATTTTTGTACAAAGTTATTAATTGTATTCTCTCTTAACTTGCCAACTACTTCAAATATATAAATAAATTGATGTGCATTTTCAAGTCACTGCTGGCTGATATAAATTATAAAACGACAACGACTATTAACTAAAAACAATATATTAGGAACCTAATTTTGTGAATAACCGGAATGGTTGAGCTTTTGCCAGCTGTACCGAATCTATTTTGGAGGAATCATTTCTAGAGAAAAAGTATGACTGGTCGTAAATAGAACTGAAATGTCAATTTTAAATCGTCGGTCCAAATAGATTTACAAATTCTCCCTCTGTTTTAAACTTTAGCCACATTTTTTGCTGCAAATCATTGACAAAAAAATTATTGAATCATGTGAATCGGAATAATTTTAACGTCCATCTACTTGACGGCATATATTAATTATTTCATATCTTGTAAATTTTAATCAATTTTAAAAATTAAATTGCGATACATTAGTATTTAGATATATCGTGTATAAAATTTGAATCAATTTAAAAATTTGATTGATCTTTCACAATAAAGTCAATAAAAATCTTTCGTTAAAAATTTGAAGTCATTTCTTAGAAGCTTAATGTTTATTAAGTTGGTCCAAACATGATACAAGTATTATTTAAGAAAGAAATAACGAATCTACAATTTTAATTAGTCAACTTGAATTTTTTTTAAGATATTAAATGAATGTACATTAAAAAATTACATTGAATAATAAAACACGCAGAGTCTGCTCATCTGTTTTACATGGTGCAAGAAATATAACACAATATATGAAACAAAGAACTTGTCCAAAACATGTGTTGCCAATTTACAAGCAACATTATCAGGAGCGGAAGCAAGATTTTGAGTAATGAATTTTGAGTAATGCAAGAGTGGTGAGTTTGGAGGCAAGATTTTCATAAGAGTTAAGAGTGTTGGATGGGAGAGAGATAATCTACATTAAAAAAAATATATAAAATACTATAAGTCCTCGTGTAAATTATCTCTTTCCCATTCAACACTGGAATCCTAAATTGTCTTATTCAGAAAATAGCACGCCGATTCCTCTCTTTTCAAAGATTCTCAAAGTATGGATGGATAAGTGTGATCCCACTCGGAAATCTGTTGCAGTACTACTTGTTGACTAAATATATTGGAAAGATAATTATTTTACACAATTACATAACTTTTTTTTTGTCAAAAATTACTTCTAAATGCAAATTGAAAATTTTTGAGGGACTAATTCAGAGAATTTCAATATATATTTGTGTTAGTTACATAAGTACACTTTTAGTCTTTTAAAAATTGGCAATCCCAATAATTTGCATGTGGTTGGTGAAGATCGAGCAGTTTTTTAAAAATTGGAAACAAATCTGCGAAATCCTCGGGGATTTCAGGACTCTAAAATTCTCAATTCAACGGTCCTAGATGTTTTGAGATCCGTGCATAAAAACTGTCAGCTTTAAGATTCGTGTATGGAAAAACTTAAACGGTTGGATTTTGAATTTCAGGGTCCCTGAAATCCGCAAGGATTTCAGCAGATTTAATTCCTTAAAAATTAGGCTTACCTGGAAGGGACAACCGAGAATTATTTTATCTGCAATTAATGGAAGTGGTGATAATTTTATTTCGAATTATCCTAAACAAAGTTTTAGGGGACGAAATTTTTATTAATATCCAAAAAAAAATATTAAATTTCAAAATCTTTTGACAAGATTTCGAAAACTGCCCAAATCGCAGATTTTAAGTTTTGCGGTTTTAATTTTTTTTTTTTAAGACATAAAATGTTATAATTTATTTATTTTTTGTATTGAATTATTAGAAATATTTTATATATTTCTTTGAAAATAGATGGAATACTATATAATTTGATTTACTAGAAAGACTGACAAATAACCCGGATCAACATTATTCAAGCAGGATTTTTTGCGATGTAAGAAAAATTAAAATATTTCTCTTTGTGTTATTGGAAAAAAAATAAAAATATTTTGAATCCGAATTATTAATTCCGGTTCAAAAGTCACTTCTAGATAAATACATAAAATATTGTGATCCTTCTATTTCTAAGAAAAACAAAAAAAAATAAGTTATTTAATGATTCCTTTGTCAGAGAATGTCAGAACCAAAACCAAAACCAAAATTTAAGTTATTTAAAACCGCAAATTAAATTTGTGGTTTTGGAATTCCAAAAACAAAAACCGCAATTTTTTTTTGCGGTTTTGGAATTCCAAGACCAGGAAATAAATCTGCTCTAATTCGGTTAAAATCGGAAAATAAATCTGCGGTTTGGACAGTTTTTGAAATCTTGTCCAACAGATGTAGATTTTGAAATTTAATATTTTATTTGGATATTAATAAAAATTTCAGCGACTAGGATTGAAGTTGAACGTTGTAAAAACGAATTACTGTGACTTGTAAGTTGTAACTGACTGAATCTAGCTAGTCCCCTCCTATATATAGACCGAGCTCAACTTTATGTGACATTGAAAGATACAAGAATCTGTGTGGCGGGTTATTGTTCAAGAGCTACGTGTTCTGAACATAGTCACAAA
>JAJGRW010003761.1:0-23090 GCA_025461045.1 Carex parvula | reverse complement strand
GTCCTTGTCGTATCCGCCAGCAAACTTTTCATCGACCGCTGCTGCATCTGATAAAAGGCACCGTCATTCAGCTGTGTGAACCGACCCACGAGCTGACTGCAATCCGGGTTCGGATCAGACCTGAAACCAGGGTTCATGATGGCACTGAGACAGGGTAAGGCATCTACAACGACGATCCTGCTTACAAGAGCCGGATATCTCGATGCCAGCAAAAGCGCCATCCCTCCACCCAGACTATGCCCGACGACCAAAGGTTTTTCAAGACCCCGCCCGTTTATAAAGCCGGCGATCTCCGGGACCCATTTCTGAGGTCGGGTCCACATCCGGTTTTTACACCCGCAAACCCGGGCATGGTCAGGATATAACAGGTATAGTCTTTCTTATACTCCTTTACCGTTTCTTCCCAGACGTCGCCCGAACTGGCAAAACCAGGGATAAAGATGATCGATCGGCTGCCGGTGCCTCTTTTCTACCTGAAGGTTGGCTGCTCCGCCAGACGGGTCAACCCAAGGCAGCAGAGGAACAGGATGGTCCATTTTGTCGTTTTCATATCTTCGATTTACCCTTTAGATACACGGAGTGATCAAATGTTACAAAACTCCAAAAAAATCGCTGCAGCGATGTCGGCTCCTTCACAATATCAGCTGATGCGTCTGCTTTACCACCCCCATTACAAACGTGCTTTGTACATGCCCGATATTCTCCACCTGCCCCAGCTTGTTGACATGAAAATCATAATAGGCATCCTGTTCTCCACCGCTACCCTTGAGCAGAAAGTCAAACTCGCCGGAGATGATAAAACATTCCGTGATCTCCGGGATCTCGTGTACCGTGCGGAATGAAACGTGCCCCGGATTTTTTATTATGCTCCTTCAACGACACATAACAGATGGCCAGCAGCCCCCGCCTCACCTTCGAATGATCCAGCAGGGGCCGCATACTGCCGGATAACTCCTGTCTCCTCGAGCCGCCTGATCCGCTCGTGTACAGGCGTAGTGCTGAGATGTACCTGGGCGGCAATCTCTCTGACGGTTATCTTGGCATTGTCCTGCAAAAGGCGTAGATGGCCTTGTCCTTTTCGTCAAGGTCAACAGGCCTGATTAGCCAGTTTTTCTTTTGGGGGTCTTTTTCCATGGCTTCCTTGCATTGTGTTCTATAAAGTACCTTAAAGTATGTTTTCTTCCAAATTTGACTAAGATTATCTATAATTTTGTTCTACAAACATACCTTTGTCAAAAATTATTAAAAATGTTTTCCAATGTCAACAAAACTCAGAGCATCGACCTGAAGCTCCCTTATAAGTGAAAGATATGAGCCTTGGCAGAATGGGGCCGTAAAGAGATCCGTTTGCAGAAGCTGACATGCCCGTTTTGATGGCTATCCGTGCCGATATGGCAAACAGCAGCCCTGAAGGGAGCTCGTATCGCAGGTTGCCTGCATATGACCATCCAGACGCCGTGCTGATCGAAACCCTGGTTGCGTTGGGCGCCGAAGTCAAATGGAGCAGCTGCAACATCTTCTCTACACAGGACCAGGCCGCTGCTGCTATCGCCGCTGCCGGTATTGGAGTATATGCCTGGAAAGGGCAGACCCAGGAAGAGGCTGACTGGTGTATCGAACAGACATTGTTCTTCGGCAGCACCGATCGTCCTCTGAATATGATCCTTGACGATGGCGGTGATCTGACCAATATCGTATTTGACAAATATCCCGAACTGGTTCAGCATGGGCCTCAGCGAAGAGACCACTACCGGTGTCATCGCCTCTACGAAGAATGGAAAAAGGCACCCTGCCGATCCCTGCGATCAATGTCAACGATTCCGTTACAAAATCCAAGTTCGACAACAAATACGGCTGTAAAGAATCCCTGGTTGATTCTATCCGCCGCGCTACGGATGTAATGATGGCCGGTAAGGTTGCCGTCGTAGGAAGTTATGGTGACGTAGGTAAAGGTTCTGCCGCTTCACTCAAGGGTGCCGGCTGCCGCGTGATCGTTACCGAGGTCGATCCCATCTGCGCCCTCCAGGCCGCTATGGACGGATTCGAGGTAAAGAAGATGGTCGAACGCCCGCGTAAAAGAAGCCGACATCGTTGTCACCGCTTCGGTTGCCGCGACCTGATCAGCGGAAAAACATTTCCGCCTGAGAAGGACAAAGCTATCGTTTGTAATATCGGACACTTCGACATTGAGATCGATATGGCCTGGTTGAACAAGAACTATGGTCATACCAAGGATACGATCAAGCCACAGGTCGACATCTAACATCGAAGGAAAAGAAGTGATCATCCTGGCTCGAAGGCCGCCTGGTTAACCCTCGGCTGCGCTAACCGGTCACCCCTCTTTCGTAATGAGCAACTCTTTCTCCAACCAGACACTGGCACAGATCGAGCTTTGGACCAACACCAGCAAATACGAGAACAAAGTATACGTTCTGCCGAAACATCTCGATGAAAAGGTAGCCCGTTTGCACCTCGCCAAGATCGGCGTAGAACTGGACGAACTGACGGATGCTCAGGCTTCTTACCTGGGATTACCAAAGGCTGGTCCGTTCAAATCCGAACACTATCGCTACTAGTATTTTCGCATCTTATACGCGTCCCCAGCCTTACGGCTGGGGATTTTTTATTGCCTTAACGCGCCAGGATTTCGATAGCCCACAGCGTCACCCCGGATATCAAAACCCATAACAATGCTCCCTCTAAAATCGGCTTGAAACCTTCATTTTTCAGCACCTCACGAGTAAGGCCCGATCCGATCAGGAACAGCGTCAGCGTCAGTCCCGCATGAGAAGCCTGCACAACCGCATGCCCGCCCCTAAAAACCACCGCCGCAAGCAAAGAGACCGGGATGATCCACAACGCCCTTGCCAGCTTAACCGTAGTAGCGATCTGCAACGCCTCCGGACCATATCTTCCCGCCGCACCAACAACCGAGCTGGTATCATGGATCGCAATAGCACTCCATAAACCAAACTGCGATTGACTCAGATGCAGCAAATGCCCGATTACAGGAAACAAAAACAATGCGACCAGAGTTCAGAATAAATATCACTCCTAAAGCCACCGACACCTGGCGTTCCTCCGCCCCGATCACCGGAGACAATGCCGCAATCGCACTGCCGCCGCAAATGGCTGTCCCACCGGCAATAAGTAAAGAAGTCTTTTTCTCTATGTTAAAAAACCGTCCCATCAACAGCCCAACGGTCAATGTCCCAACAATAGAAGCCACCGTAAATAAGATCCCTTCCCTACCCGCCTTTACAGCGCTGGCGGCGTTCATGCCAAAACCCAGTCCCACCACTGAAACCTGGAGAAGAATACGTGTAGCCTTGTGATTCAGATGCAGAAAAGGATGCCCGACAAACAGCGCCATACCAAGTCCCAATAGCAGCGCCACCGGAGGTGTCACCCAGGGCATAAGACAGGCAAAGCTGGCGACGGCAAAGAATAGTTCTCTTATTTTGATGTGTTTGTCGAAAAGTCTGATCGTGTCCATAGTTCATCTGTTTTTCTATGACACAAAGCTCGACTATGCTGCCGGGAGGAGGAAATCGCTAATAGTAATGACCGATAACAGGATGTTATCAGAACCCCCCACTTTTCTTGGTATAATGCAGCGCAAACTTCATAAACAATTCCGGCAGCGCCTGCGCGTCCCCCTGCAACCGGGCAAAATAAAAGCTCCTCCTGATATTCAACCCTTTCACATCCACAACGACAAACTCATTATTCTGCAACTCCTTTAAACCGCATTGATAGAAAGGAAAGCCATACAGGGCGCATGGTGCAGATAGGATTTAACGATCTCCGTGGTATTGAGCTGCATCTCCTTTTGTAGCTGCGACAGCTTGATTCCGATCCCTTTCAGCGCATGCGCGAGAACCTCCTGTGACCCCGATCCGGGTTCGCGCAACAGCAGCGGGATCCGCGTCAGCTCATCAGGCCGGATGCTTTGTTTTTTGGCCAGGGGATGCATGGGATTACTGACAAGAACGATCTCGTCCTTCATAAACTCCGTATACTTGATAGAGGGATTACGGGAATGCCCTTCCACGATCCCCAGATCGATCTGTCTGTCTTCCAGCGACTGTTCTATCTGCTGCGTATTCCCGTTAGTAAGACTGACCTGCACATCCTTATAGCGGCTATGGAAATCCGCCAGAATAGGCGGGATGATATAAGGCGCAGTTGTCATGCTGCCACCCAGGAAAAGCCGCCCGCCAAAACGCTGGGTAAGACTGCTCATGTCGAATTCGAGGTTCCGGTATACCGCAAAAAGCTCTTCCGTATGCTGTAACAACAGCCTCCCCGCCGGAGCCAGCTTGATCCGCGTTCCATTGCGTTCAAACAGCTTGACCTTGAAATGCTGTTCCAGCTCATGGATATGCCGGGTCACCGCCGGCTGCGTGATAAACAGCTCCTTTGCGGCCCGGGTGAAATTGAGACGCTGGGCCACAGTGTGAAAAACCTGTAAACGGAAATCAAACGTCATACGCACTTGTTATGTTGACTCACGGCATCACCGATGCCTTTTGAGCCGTTATATATTTTACCCTTGCCTGCATCTCCAAAGGTGCCGCCGTCTTTTTCATAGGTATCTCCCCTTCATAATATACATAAGCCGGTGCCGCAGTCGAATCATAGCTCACCATCTCGATCGAATGCAACGCCTTCGGGATCCGGCCGCCAAACCAATGCGGGTCGTCCCGTTGCGACCAGGTCACAAGAGAAACGATGGCGCCGGCGCGATAAGCCTGCCCAGCCCTTGCACGCTGCACCGCAATGTCATTCCCATATAAAGTCGACATCGTACCCTGCCGGGTGTTCACAAATGAGGTGATAACCTTGCCGGTCAGCGGACGCGATGCCACCGGATCAGGCAAAGCAGCCACAGCCTGATCATAAAGACCGGCCGTATCCGCCACAGGGATCGTGAACGTATAATTGTTATACCCCATCGGCCGGTGACAGTTCACACATTCCGTAACAAAAGACCCGTCCTTCCCATACGGTTTCAGAGCCAGTCCACCTACCCAGCGCGCAAAGCCCCAGCCAAAAGAGGTATCGTATTTTTGCTGTCCCGGATCATGAACTCCACCTGCTTATAGGCGCCCGCGTGGATCTCGCCGGAGCCGGATGAATCCGCCAGCTGGTCCCAGGCCACTTTAGCAAAAACAGCTCCATCCGGCCATGGATTCGTATGGCCTTCCTGAATAGCCTTAACGGTGACATCGTTTCCAAGGATCACCCGGAGCGTGCCGTTGTCATACCGTTCGGTTGTGCTCACAGCTCTCCAGTTGCTAAATCCTGCCAGGTCAGCATACCCGATGCCGTTCTGTTCCGGTTTTACATCCGCAGCCACAGTAGCCGCCTTCATCCATTTTTCATATTGATCCAGAAGCTGACGCTGCCTCGCTGTATCAGGCTTAGGCATGTAAGCAAGCGTACCTGAATATTTCTTCAGAACGGCGATCTCTTCCGGGGAGATCTTTCCTCCATGATGAAGCGCGGTATATTGTTTCAGCGGCATGCCATTCTGTTCTACCTGGAAGATGGATTCAAAGAGCCTGGCCGCCTGCTGCCCTTTGGGCAGGTTGCTGATCTCAGAAAAATTCAGCACCGCCCTACCCTTCTTTACATCATCGACGACAAACCAGTAGGCTGGCGCCGGCAGGTCGAACCAGGCGAGCCTTGTCTGATTGGAATGACAGTCATAACAAGCTCGCCGGAGAATTACTTTTACTTCTTCAGGAGCCTGCAGATCGCCTGTCACCGGCGGGTTGTCCAGCCGGGGCCGGATGAATTGAACGGCGATGCCGATGATAAGCAGAAAGAATAGCACAATACGGGCTGACCTCCAAAAAGACCGTGCTGGTTTCATATTATTGAGCTTTTATAACACCTCAGGGTTGAACACAGAAGGCGGATGCCCTGCCATCGGACCCAATCCAAGGGCAGCGATAAGGTTGTCAGCTGCGAGGCTGGCCAGACCATGCTGCGCTTCCGCTGTACCACCTGCGATATGAGGGGTAAGGACTACATTGGGAAGGCCCATCAAACCGGGATGAATGGCCGGCTCACCTTCGAATACATCAAGCCCCGCCGCCGCCAGCCGCTGTTCACGCAACGCCGTAGCCAACGCGGCTTCGTCGATAAGACCACCCCGGGCAATATTGAAAAGCATAGCCGATGGCTGCATCATTGCCAGTTCGGCAGCCCCGATTAGATGATAGTTCTCCGGGGAGAACGGCATGGCCAGAACGATAAAGTCGGCCTCCCGCAAGAGCTCTTCCTTTGTGCGGAGCGTCGCCCGGCATTCGGCTTCGAGGGCGGGATCCAACTGGCGACGATTGTGATAAACCACCCGCATCCTGAAGCCAATGGCCCGACGGGCGATGGCCTGACCGATACGCCCCATACCCATGATCCCAAGTGTCTTGTCACAAAGATTCATCCCGAAGAAACGACTCCCTGCCGACCCTTTCCATTGGCCCTCCTCTACCCACTGAGCGGCTTCCACCAGCCGCCGGGCTGTAGCTATCATCAATCCCCAGGTAAAGTCTGCTACCGTTTCATCTGCAGGACCGGGGGAATTGGTCCCGATGATCCCTGCCCGGATCAGGGCCGGTACATCCACATTATTATACCCGGCAGCAGAAACACAAAGCGCTTTCAACCCCGTAAGACCCGCAACGACAGCATCGTCGATCTTTTCTCCACCCGCGATAATGGCGCCGCTCTTGTCAAGCAGCGCTTCGCGCAGCTGCTCCGAAGTATAACGCGGACCTTCATTGATAGTAACGTCAAAGTATTCGCGAAGCCGATCGACCACATCCGGGAAAAAAGGCCGGGTTATCAATATCTTTTGTTTCATGAAAATTAACAGAGTTTAGACCTTCTACGTTAAAGATATGCCAAAGCCCTGGAATACAAGGGTCTGAGCTTTATGATTTCTTTAGTAAACGCCGCTTTCCCTTTCCTGTCTATTACTTAAACAACGTTAACGGTAAAATTTACAATTATGAAATACGAAGTATTCACAAACACCGCTGAAAAGACGAATATGGTCGTGAGTAAATTGCTTATAGTACTCATCGCGCTGATCTCAATAGTAGTCAATGGAATGACCAGCTACCATCTGTTCAGGGCTTCGAACTATGATCTTTCGGGCCTGCTGATCATAACTTCTTATCTCTCGATCGTATTGGGTATTTATGTGGTGACCATGCACAAACAAAAACCCACACTCATTAAATAATTAGTTCATTTAGTTCAGGGATTACGGATCAGACCCGGTCTGCACCTCGCAGCCGGGTCTTTTTTTTGCCAACTTTTATTATTGCTCCCAATTCCCTTACTTTGTACCGACCGACCTGTCGCTACAAAACCTTGTATATGAAGAGATCCGTTTTCCGATGGTTCAGGGACATTTCCATTGCAAAAAAACTTTACTTCACGGTCGGCATCATGGCATTACTCATTATCGTCGAGCTGGGAGTGCTTTTCTTTTCCATAAATACCTTGTCTTCCGTCCGGGCCTATGTCGGCGGTGAAGGCCTTTGGTCCAAAGGCCAGAAAGACGCGTTGTACCAGCTGCTGAAATATGCCCGTACCCATCAGGAAGCCGACTACACGAAATTCCTGGGTTATATGACGGTCAACCAGGGAGACCACAAGACCCGGATGGAGCTCCTGAAGGAACACCCAAACCTCGACAGCGCCCGGGCAGGTTTTATAGAAGGACGCAATAGTCCTGAAGACGTCGACCGCATGATCCACCTTTTTCAACGATGGTACGACAACAGATATATCCACCGGGCCATTGTCGCCTGGTCACAGGCTGACGATGTGATCTCCGGCTTTAAGACCATCGGTGAAAGGATGCATGCCGCCATCAATGCCCAACCCTATTCCCAGGACAATGTCAATGTCCTGCTCGACGAGATCGATCCGCTGAACGATCGGCTTACACCTATTGAAAATGAGTTTTCCTTTGCCCTGGGAGAGGGCTCCCGCTGGCTGGAAAGCGTCGTGCTGAAACTCATGCTCATCGTCGCCCTGACGGTGGAAAGTACGGGGCTTATCCTCGCCATAACCGTTAGCCGAAGTATTCAAAAAGGACTAAAGGAGATCCTGCTTTCGGCAAAAGCCGTGACCAGGGGAGATTACAGCCGAAAGGCTATCATTTATTCCCGCGACGAGATCGGTTTGCTTGCCAATAATTTCAATTCCATGGCCGAAGAGCTCCACCGCCTGGAAGAGGAAAACAAAGAGGTAAATACGTTCCTGGAGAAAAAGGTACGCCAACGCACATCTGAAATGGAAAGCAAGAACAAGGAGCTCGAACAGTTTGCCTATGTAGCTTCACATGACCTGCAGGAACCCCTGCGCACCATCTCTGCTTTTGTCGACCTGCTGCAGAAAGAATACCGGGATAAGCTGGATGGCAACGGCGAAAAGTACCTGACCTTTCTCTCACAGGCATCGGACAGGATGAAGGTCCTGATCAAGGACCTGCTTGATTATTCCCGTATCGGCAGGGAAAAACAGGCGAGACCCATCGATTGTAACAGGCTGATGGACGAAGTCCTGGCCGACCTGGGCAAGAGCATCCGGGAAAGCGGCGCCAAAATAACGGCAGGTTACCTGCCTTCTTTACACGCCTATCCCACAGAGCTGAAGCTGCTCTTCCAGAATCTTATCGTCAACGCTATCAAATTCCGCCATCACGACCGTCCTCCGGAAATACGGATAACTTCAGCGCTTGAGAACGGGCAGTGGAAATTCATGGTCAGCGACAATGGTATCGGCATGGAACACCAGTTCCTGGAGAGGATCTTCATCATCTTCCAGCGATTGCATACCCGGGATCAATATGAAGGATCCGGCATCGGGCTTGCGCACTGTAAAAAGATCGTCGAGCTCCATGAGGGGAGGATCTGGGCGGATTCAGAACCGGGAAAAGGGACACAGTTCTTCTTCACAATAAGTAACGAGCTGTAAATCACTTCTTTTTCATCGTATCTGTAATCGGTTTTGTCCTGTCCTTTTCATAATTGGTGTCCGCCAGTGAAGGATTATTGGCGCTATTGTTATCCGGAGCAGGCCCATGTGCTGAGGTGGAATCCATCGGCGTCTTTACAGGTTTCGTATCCGCGCTATTACATTTTGCGAAAACGACCCCGCAAAAGACCAGCAGGGCGATCAATAGGAGGTAAATGCCGGAACTTTTCATATGCTTGATTTTCATAAAGCGATAAAAAAACTGTGCCAGCACAAATCCCACCAGAGCCTTAACGGAGCCCTGTGGGCTCCGGTCCGAAGTTCCAATCATTAACCACGGGGCTCTGGTTTGTAAATTTGACTAACAAACCAGAGCCCCGTAACTTTGTAAAAAAGGCCAATAAATGGATTTTATCGACTATTATAAGATTCTAGGGGTAACAAAGACCGCTACCCAGGACCAGATCAAGTCCGCCTACCGGAAACTGGCCCGGAAACATCACCCCGACCTCAATCCGAACGACAAGGAAGCACACAAGAAATTTCAGCAGATCAATGAGGCCAACGAAGTCCTCAGCGACCCTGAAAAAAGAAAGAAATACGACCAATACGGAAAAGACTGGCAGCATGCCGAAGCCTACGAAAAGGCGCAGCAGGAAGCTGGCCGTAGCAGCCGGCAACGGGGCGGCGGTGGCGGCTTCCAGGAATTCAATGGAAATTTTGATGGAGGGGACGGAGATGACGGGGAATTCTCATCCTTTTTCGAATCCCTCTTTGGCGGCGCAACAGGCGGCGCAGGGCGCAGTGGCCGCCGCACCAGCTTCCGCGGTCAGGATTACCAGGCCGAACTACAGCTCGCCCTTCAGGATGCGGCAACGACCCATCAGCGGGTCCTCACCGTCAATGGGAAAAATATCCGTATCACAATACCCGCAGGTGTAGAGAATGGCCAGATCATAAAGCTCAAAGGACACGGCGCACCTGGCTCGAATAGTGGACCGGCAGGCGACCTCTATATCACATTTACGATCACCGAAGACCCTCGCTGGAAAAGAGAAGGGAATGACCTCTATGCCAAACTGCCCCTCGACCTCTACACGGCTATCCTGGGAGGTGAGATCACAGTCGATACCCTCAGCGGGAAAGTGAAGCTGAAAGTAAAGGCCGAAACACCCAATGGGACAACAACCCGCTTAAAAGGAAAGGGATTCCCCGTTTATAAGAAAGAGGGGGAATTTGGCGATCTCTATGTGAGCTTCGAAATAAAATTGCCCACAAACCTTTCAGAGCAGGAAAAAGAACTATTCAGGGATCTGGAAAAGCTGAGAAAGGCTTAAAGTGATGCGAAATTTAATTTTTTGACATAAAAATTACGCTATATGCAGCCCGAAGAGCTGATCCCCGCCGGCGAATTCTGTGCCTTTCATCATGTAGAGCTTTCATTTATCGAAAACCTGCATGAATCAGGTCTTATCGGAATGACCGTCCGGGACGGAGTCGTTTTCCTGCCCGCAGACGATCTGCCCGCACTGGAAAAGTTTACCCGTTGGTTTTATGAGCTGGACATCAATCCGGAAGGCATTGAAGCCCTGTCACACATTCTTGGCCGGATGCAGCGGCTGGCCGAAGAGAACAGGGTCCTGCGCAACAGGCTGCAGCGTTTCACCAATGACGGAACGGCCGAACAGGGAGAGCTGCTCTGAATGTTCACCAGACAGCCGCAGCATGCGTCCCCGCAACGACCCGCGTTTGCCCGCTCCGGTTGCCCAATAAATGGCACAAGAGTTGAGTAGCATGAGGAAACATAACACAACTATGTACACCTCAACAGTCAATACCATGTACAGCTCGATCGTCAATAACCAGGACCAGGCAGTTTGCCATCTTTTCTTTCACTGTTGCCTCGAAGACGACCGCTTCAGCGACACAGAAATGAACGACCTCTCCGCCAAGCTCGTCGCACTGGGTCTGCGGACTAAGATGAATATTAAAGACGAACTGGTTTCCTATCGCAGCTATAAGGATGCTATAACAGACGAACAGGTCTATCTCCGCTACTTACTGGGACTGATAAAACCTGTCAACGAACTGGCGCTGTACTCGTACTGCGTGGAACTTTGCATCGACGATCCCCTGCTCGATGCCAGGGAAGAAGCCCTGCTGGTAAAGCTCGGAACAGAGCTGGATATTCCCACTTCGGATTCGCTCACTATCAATCGCCTCATTGCCCAACGTAAGGCCGTAGATCTCCAGAAGATCTTTTAACATATAGACATAAACGCCAGCCGCACCGCGGCCCAAATTGCCAACTGAGGAATAATTTACCCCTGGCTGCCCATATACGTCTGGCATGATTTTGCTACATACCATTTAAATTCTTGATTATGCAAAACACAACAGAAACGATTGACGTACTCAATGACCTTATACAGATCAACAATGATCGTATAGCCGGTTACGAAAAGGCCATTAAAGAAACAAAAACAGAAGACGACGACCTGAAAATATTATTTGCGACAATGATAGCCGAAAGCCACCGGATCAGGATCGCCCTGTCCACCGAAGTACAGGCCCTTGGCGCCACCATCGAACAGGGCACTACTACCACGGGTAAGATCTACCGGGCATGGATGGATGTAAAGGCAGCCTTCGGCGGGACCAGCCGCCATGCTATACTCGCCAGCTGTGAAGCAGGTGAGGATGCCGCTCAAAGAGCCTATCAGGACGCGTTGAACCGCGACCTGCCCTCTTTTATCCAGGATCTGCTGACCCGGCAGCAGGAAGCGCTGCGTGCCTCACATGATGAAGTAAAAGCGTTGAGAGATCAATATGCATAATATCTATCCATGAAGGACCGTCATATCCATGAATGAAGGACCATTATATCCATGAAACGATAATAGCGCGGTTAGGACTGCGCTATTATTTTATCCGCAACTTCCTGGCCGCTGGTCAATGCAGCCTCTACCGTTCCCGGAGCAATGCCTTCATATAAGGCTTCCCCCGCAAACCAGATCGTTCCCTCTACCGGCTGCAGCAGCTGTTGTCTTGCCTTGCCGGCGTCAACCGTATCGAAACTATATCCGCCACGCACATATGGCGGAATAGCCCAGTCAAATATTTGTAGTATCTCCAGCTGCCACCAGATCGTTTCCTTTTCGACAGAAAAGATAGCCGCTAAGGAGCGGTAACAGGTTTCGAACTGGTCTTCCCGGCTCAGTTGCTGGAAAGCCAGCATATTCCCTCCCGCCAGCCAGCCCGTAAGGAGACAATTGTTGTCATCGGGCTGTGTCCACCAGGTAGGTACCGGCTCTTCACTTATAACAAACAAAGTTTTGCCACCTGGCTTTTTGTCCTTCCAGAAAGGAGATTTGAATTCCGCCAGTATCTTGATCACAGAACCATATCCCAGCTGCCGGGCAGCTTCCCGGTACAATGGCATCGCCGGGGAAAAGACGAGCAGCTCAGGCTCCGCCTGCAATATCCCCAATGAAGCAGTCACTACCAGGCGATCGGCCGTAAATACTTCTCCCTTCCTGCCAATCACCTCTACTCCACCTTTTGACCAATTGACCCGTTCCACCGGCGTAGAAAAATGAAAGGTCGCCCCCTGTTTCCTGCACTCTACTACCAAAAGTCGACAAGCTGACCATATCCTCCCTCCAGCCTGTATTCCTCATCCTCCCCTTCCCTCGCCCATTCAGTATACAATGCTTTGGTGCTTACCCTGTGAACATCCGCCAGGTCATACCCTTCGGCAAACCTTCGAACCGACTCTCTTAGCCCTTTATATCGGTCACCCGAAAAATACCGCTCCATAAAATCGGCGATCGGGATATCATCTTCCAGCTCTTCCATCCTCTCCATCAGCTCACCCCAATCTTTTCCCATAAACTCATCGTCCCCGCCATCGCCAAGTCTTTTTCCCGCTGCAGCCGGATCATTTGCCCACGAACGGGATGCAAGGCTATACCTGCCTCTTTTGCCAGCTGCAGGCTCACCGGCAGATCTCCATGAATAAATTCCGCTCCCCCTTCCACGATAGCAGAGAAACCGGGTGTGCCCGCCGTAGGCAGATCTGCCCATTTTGACTGCGGTGTGGGTAAGGTCATGATCCTTCCCCCCGGTGAAGAACCTGCCTCCAGTACCGTCACAACAAAACCTGCCGCGCTGAGCCTCCTGGCGGCCATCAAACCGCTGGCGCCAGCCCCTATGATGATGATTGATAATGCCATTCCCAAAATTAATGTATGATAACCTAATTTTGCAGTAAGTATGACCCAACCCAAACGGAGCCCTTTTTTATCATCGTGATCCTCGGATTACTTTCTGCCATCGGTCCTTTTTTCCATCGACATGTACCTGCCTGGCTTTCCCGCCATCGCAGCGTCCCTGAAAACGACCGTCGCAGAAGTAACACTTTCCCTGTCGAGCTTTTTTATCGGCATTTCTGCCGGGCAGTTTCTCTATGGCCCCCTGCTCGACCGCTATGGACGCAAGAAACCACTCTATGCAGGGCTATCCCTGTACCTCGTGGCTTCAGCCTGCTGCATTTTTGCCCACAGCGTAGAAGTCCTCATCGTGCTGCGTTTCTTCCAGGCGATAGGTGGCTGTGCCGGCATGGTGGCATCGAGAGCGATGGTCCGCGACCTTTTTGATGTCAGCGAGAACGCAAAGGTCTTTTCCCTGCTGATGCTGGTAGTAGGCGTATCCCCCATCATCGCTCCTACCCTGGGCGGAACCATCGCGGCGACCCTCGGCTGGAAATATATCTTCGCCGTGCTGACTGCCATCGCAGCTATTATTCTTATTGCCGTACACGTTGCGCTGCCTGAAAGCCGTAAACCGGATAAAAATCTATCCTTACAACCCGGTCCCATCATAAAAGGTTTCCTGGCCGTCATGCGCGAACCACAGTTCTATACCTATGCCCTGACCGGCGCAACGGCTTCCGCCGGTCTTTATGCCTATATCGCCGGATCGCCAGTCGTATTCATGGAACTTTTCCGCGTCAGCGAACGCCAGTATGGCTGGATCTTCGCCATCATCGCCCTGGGTCTCATCGGCAGCAGCCAGCTGAACAGCCTTCTGCTCCGGACCTATAAAAGCGAGCAGATCATCCGGATAGCGCTGATCCTGCAGGTAACCACGGCCCTCTGCCTCCTGTTGGGCAGCTTTTTCGGGTTTCTGGGGCTGTTCAGCACCATTTTCCTCATTTTCCTCTTCCTCTGCTGCCAGGGATGCGTATTCCCCAATTCCTCAGCCCTTTCGCTGGCCCCTTTCAGCCGGAATGCCGGATCCGCCTCCGCGCTTATGGGAGGCATCCAGATGTGCTCAGGCGCCCTGACCTCCGCAGCAGTAGGCTGGTTAAGCAACCAGACGGCCGTGCCGATGGCCGCTGTTATGGCAGTTTGTGCGGTGACAGCCCTGACTATCCTGCTGACAGGCAGGCGGGTGATCCGGTACCGGGCGGAACTGGCCGTGATCGAAACGGAAAGTCTCGAAGACATAACGATGTCTTAGAAATATCCCGAAAAGTTCTGGAATACGCTGGAATGCCCTGACAGAGCAATTCACCCTAAAAGGGCAGAAACCAAAAATTGTATCTTTTATCTAAAAATTGGGGACAAATATTTTAAAAAAGGGCCTTCCGGGCAAGCAAATTTTATTATTTTTGTAGTCATCTGCCTAATCCCTGCTTAAAAAAAATTCACTATTCTTTAGGAAGCCCAACCCAACAGTAGCATTAGATTTGATCAACTAAAATTCAAAGGGCATCCTTATGCAAATACAATTCATCCGGAATATTCAATTACCAAACTGGTCAAGGCAGAAGGCCGAGTGAGAGAATTTAACTTTCGCAAGTCCAACGGACTTGCTGAAGGGCTGTTTACTGTTGATGTAATCGATGATCGCGGAAACCGATCGTCCTGCGTATGCAACGGGAAGATGGTGTATGGAAGATCATCAAGCAGCAGCTGCCTGCCTGGATCTGGGAGAATGAGGCCGTCTTTCACAACCTGATCGAAGAAGAGCTTGGAGCAACCGGAATGGTAAAATAAAAACAGCTTCCCTTTCCCCATTCGCTCTCCACACGGAACCTGCCATTATTGGCAGCCGTGAACTCCTGGCAGAGCAACATCCCCAATCCTGTTCCTTTTTCTTTTGCAGTACCATAGCTGGTAAAGCTTTCCTTCCTGCGGATCCTTTCCAAAGCATCCGGTTTCATCCCAATACCCGTGTCCGCAACACGGATCTCTATCTCTTCTCCCGATCTGTTCGAATACACGACAACACTATCCCCCGGACGACAGAACTTGATGGCATTGCTGACAAGATTCCGGATCACCATCTGGATCATATCCTTGTCGGCATACCCTTCCAAAGAAGGAACCAGCTCTTCCCGCAACTCTACATTTTTTTCCTTTGACTGGTGAGCAAATAAAGCCAGCGTATCCCTTACCAGCGGCTCCAGCGGCAGGCAAACAGGTTTTACAACCACCCCATCCAGCTGACTGCTGGCCCAGAACAGGAGATTGCCAACCAACTCCGACGAAGAGTCTACATTACGCCGCAGCTCGGTCATCATCGCATTGATCTCCTGCTCGGATAATTTCTTTTCTTTTAGAAAGTCAAGCAGCCCCTTTAGAGAGTTCAACGGTCCACGCAGGTCATGAGCCACGATCGAAAATAATCTGTCCTTCTGCTGGTTGTTCAGCAACAGCTGTACGGCCTGGTGTTCCAGCGCCTCCTTCTGCTCTTCGATCTTCTCGCTCTTCTCCCGCAGCAGCTGATTGACACGACGGTTTACAGCCCGCCCGCGCAACAGGATAAAAGCCAGCAGGCTTAAAACTGCAATGACAAAGACCGTGACAGCGATCTGCTGCGAATCTTTTCGCAGCGTACGTTCGTACATCGCATCTTTCCGGGCTGTCTCTTCCCGCAAACGGGATTCCTTTTTTTCAAAGTCATATTGCGCAGCCCTGGCTACCGCCTGCTTACGCGTCTGATCATTAAAAAGACTGTCCGAATAATCCTTATAGAGCTTATAATAAACCAGCGCCTTACGATCTTCCCCTTTCGCCTCATAGATATCTGCCAGCACCTTGGCGGCGCCCTGGATCTCCTGCTTGCGGTGCAATGCCCGTGCCTCCGTCAGTGACTGCTCTGCATAAGACAGCGCCCGGGGATAGTCCTTCAGCGACAAATAGACCCGGGCCAGCAAATTCCCCGTAGCCATCAAGCCCAGCATTTCATTGGATTCCCGGTAAAAAGCCAGGGACCTGAGATGATAAACCAGCGCCCCGGAATAGTCGCCCCTGGCAACCAGGATCTTTCCGACGACATTATTATAGGTGGCGATCTCCTGTTCATCCTTGAGGCGTTTGGCTGCATCCAGGGCCTGCATGGCATACTGCAGCGCCAGATCATACTGCCTGCGGCGAAAAGCCAGATCAGCCAGGTCCGCAAAGACAAAAATGGATTGAGCACTATCCCCGCTTTTTTTATAGCTCTCTCTCACCTTTTCCATCGTCCGCTGAGCCTCATCATATTCCCCCTCCTGTTTGTAGAAAAGAGCAATATTGGAATTGGCCTTGGCAATCAGCCTGGTATCACCAATGCTGTCGGCGATGTCCAGCGAATGATGGTAGTTGGAAAGCATATTGGAATAGTCGCCTACCATTTCATAGGTGTTGCCCAACATACGCAGACCCTCCGCAGCACCGCGGGCATAACCGGTACTCAAGGCATATTCCACGGCCTTCCGGCCATAAAAAAAGGCGCTGTCAGCATTGATCCCATAAAAGGCATGTGCAAGACGATTCAGTGTGTCGACATAGGCCGTATCCCGCCCGGAATGGGTACGATCCCCGGGGGCCCGCAGCTGGGTGCGAAGCCTGGCGATCTCCCGGGCTTGAGCAGAGGTTCTTCCGGGAGAGGCGATCAGCAGCAATCCCAGGGCTACAATGCAGAAAAATTTCATTCTCAGCGTACCGTTTTTTTTCGACAGGTAGAATCTATAAATAATCTCTGTGGCTCAGCGAATAAGCAGAATGATTTACGAACTAAATCGTAAGATCTTTGTTGTCTTATTGAAGGTAAGCAAGCGGAGTCCCCAAGACTCCTTAATAACAAAGGCAGCAAGGCAAACATAGGAAAAAAAACGAAGGGACCCATATTCACATGCTGTTAATAAGAATTATAAGAAAATAAGGTCTGTCTTGGTTATATTTGAATAGAGACGGAAACAATTCCTCTACCAGGGCAGTACCCCGATTACATGACCACCGGACGAAGTCCGGCAGCATAATTAACTTTTCGCCAACTCTAAAAGAATTGAATTTGACAGAAACAATTATTAACCTGGAAACCGTTAACCCCATTGAATTTTTCGGAGTAAATAACGGCAAATTAGACATCCTCAAGAAAAAGTTCCCCCTGTTAAAGATTCTGTCGAGAGGTACTCAGATCAAGCTGAGCGGCTCGCCCGAACTGGTGGGAACAGCAAAAGAAAAAATCGATCTGTTGGTGCAATACCTTGAACGAAATGGTCACGTCAGCGAAAACTACTTTGAGCAGATCCTTGGCGGGGATGACGCCGAGACCGTAGACCATTTCGTCGACAGGCATCCTAATGACATCCTGGTCTTTGGCCCCAATGGCAAGACCGTTCGCGCCCGCACCGTCAACCAGAAAAGAATGGTTGGCGCCGCAGAGAAGAACGACATCGTATTCGCTATCGGACCGGCCGGTACAGGTAAGACCTATACCGCTGTAGCCCTTGCAGTAAGAGCGCTGAAAAATAAGCTGGTAAAAAAGATCATCCTTACCAGACCCGCGGTAGAAGCAGGCGAAAGCCTCGGTTTCCTGCCCGGCGACCTGAAAGAAAAGATCGATCCCTATCTCCGGCCTCTCTACGACGCGCTGGATGACATGATCCCCGCGGACAAGCTCGGCTATTATATGAGCACCCGTACGATCGAGATCGCCCCGCTGGCTTATATGCGTGGCCGAACACTGGATAATGCCTTTATTATCCTGGATGAAGCCCAAAACTCCACGGACCTTCAGCTGAAGATGTTCCTTACCCGTATCGGGGCGAATGCCAAGGCCATCATCACCGGTGACCTTACCCAGGTCGACCTTCCGAAGAACCAGAAGAGCGGTCTGTCAAAAGCCCTCTATATCCTGAAGAATATAGACGGTATCGCCCATATCGAGCTGGACGAAGAAGACGTAGTCCGTCACCGCCTCGTAAAAGCCATCATCAAGGCCTACGAAAAGGAAAAGCTGGAACACGAAGGCGAAGATCATCATGCACACCGCCCCCCAATCCGCATCGAACGGCAGGAAAATAAGTAATTCAACACGGCCCCTGATTTTCGGGGGCCGTTCGTTTTTTTTATTACTTTCGTACCATGATCCAAAAATTTATCCTTCCCGCTATGCTGTTGTTTGCAGCCTGCGGTGATTCCCATTCCTTCAAAAAAGCCGAAGACGCCCAGGACGCAGGACGCGAATTCATCCGCGCCTCATTGGATGGCAACTACGAAAAAGCCAGCTTTTTTCTCTATCCCGACTCCACCAACAGGATGCTCTTCACAAAATGGAAAAAGGACTACGAACGCCTGGACCATGAAGAACAGAAGAATTACCGCAGCGCTGACATCCTTGTCATCAACCTCCAGGCTCTCAACGATTCCGTCACTTCCTATACCTATGCCAATACCTTCAAAAAAGACACGACGACCATCCGGATCGTACGCATCAACGGAGAATGGCTGGTAGATTTAAAAGAGATCCTGAACAGTAAAAAATAGACCGACCGCCGTCGAATGGACAAACAAAAAAACGGATCCTCGTTCGATCAGCTCTTCGTTCTCTCCAGCCTCCTGCGCTGGACAGCCCTGGTTATCCCCGTAGCCCTGACCGTCGGATCCCTGGTAGCCCTCTTCCTCTGGCTGCTGGATAAAGCCATCCATTTTCGGTGGGATCATCCCTGGCTGCTTTTCCTCCTGCCCGCGAGCGGTGTCGGCATCTATTTCCTTTATCGCCTCTGGGGTAAGAATTCAGAAGCCGGCAACAACCTGATCGTGGACGAGATCCACGAACCCGGCGGTGGCGTACCGGCACGGATGGCCCCCCTGGTACTCCTGACGACGATAATCACCCACCTCTTTGGCGGTTCCGCCGGCCGCGAAGGCACCGCCGTACAGATAGGCGGCAGCGCAGCCCAATGGTTCTCCCGCCGCCTTGGTCTGTCAAAAGAGGATACCCGCCTGCTGCTGATGACCGGTATCGCCGCAGGTTTTGGAGCGGTATTCGGCACCCCCGTCACAGGCGCCATTTTTGCCCTCGAAGTGCTGGCTATCGGGAGCATCCGGTACGATGCCCTCCTACCCTGTCTCATCGCCAGCGTCCTGGCTGACATCACCTGCGGAGCCTGGGGAATACATCATACTCAATACGCCATCCATTTTTCCGGGGAGAATCACAACCTCCTGTCCTTTATTCACTTTGACTTTCTCCTCCTGGCAGAAGTTGTCCTCGCCGGAGTTGCATTTGGACTGGCCAGCTTCCTGTTCTCTACCCTCACCCACAGTATTAAATTTTACAGCAAAAAATGGATCCGCCCCGCCTGGCTGATACCCGTAGCCGGCGGTCTGATCATCATCGGGCTTACTGCTATGGTCGGAAGTCAGGACTATCTCAGCCTGGGTGTAACCGGAAAAGATAGCCATTCCGTCTCCATTGTCAGCTGTTTTCGTACAGGAGGCGCCGGATGGTTTAGCTGGTGGTGGAAATTGCTGTTTACCGCCGTGACCCTCGGCACAGGCTTTAAAGGCGGAGAAGTTACCCCCCTCTTCTTCATTGGCGCCGCTCTGGGCAATACCCTGGCAACACTGAGTGGAGCGCCGATCGACCTCTTCGCAGGTCTGGGATTCATCGCCGTCTTTGCCGGAGCGACAAATACACCCATCGCCTGTACCCTCATGGGAGTAGAGCTTTTCGGACCGGCGCCTGTTCTTTACTATGCTATTGCCTGTTTTACCGCTTACTATTTTAGCGGCCGCTCAGGGATCTACAGCTCCCAACGCACCGCGGTACCGAAATTTATGAGATGAAATTCTTCAGTTACTCCCCCTGATGCAGTACTTTTGCGCAACTTAATCACAACACATTTATGATGACAGTTTCACACCCCTGGCACGGAGTACCGGTAGGACCTAATGTCCCCAGGGTCGTCAATGCGATCATCGAGATCCCACAGGGTTCCCGTTGTAAGTATGAGATCGACAAGGACAGCGGTCTTCTAAAACTGGACAGGGTTATTTATTCTTCTTTTTATTATCCTGTGAACTACGGCTTCATCCCGCAAACCTACGGAGACGACAAGGATCCGCTGGACATCCTGGTGATCACCTCACTCCCTGTACAGGCGCTTTGCCTGATGGAAGCAAAAGTGATGGGTGTAATGCAGATGATCGACAACGGAGACAGCGACGATAAGATCATTGCTGTAGCAGCCAACGATCCCGGCGTCAACCACTACAACAACCTGGAAGAATTGCCCAAACACTTTTTTGAGGAATTACGCCACTTCTTCGAAGAGTATAAAAAACTCGAGAACAAGACGGTAGTCGTGGAAGAGTTCGGAGATAAGACGACAGCGCTGAAAGTTATTACAGACGCTATCAAACTTTACGACGATACCTTCCGTACAAAAGCTTAATGTTTCCCTTCAGGGGTATCTGCCCCTCCCGTTGCTAAAATCAATATTATGTCTGTTCAAACGATTGCTCTGCTGTTACTGGTAGGTCTGCTGGCCGGCATGTTAAGCGGGCTGGTAGGCCTCGGCGGTGGTGTCATCATCGTCCCGGCATTGGTTTTCGTCCTGGGCTTTAGCCAGCACCAGGCGACAGGAACCTCTTTGGGTATTCTTTTATTGCCGGCCGGCATCTTCGCCGTCATAAATTATTATAAAAGGGGATATGTCGACATGAACGTCGTTCTGCTTGTCTTTGCAGGCTTCCTCGTAGGCGGATACCTGGGCAGCAGGATCTCCGTCAGCCTCCCGGAAGCCACATTAAAAAAGATCTTCGGCGTCGTCCTCCTGCTTATAGCCGGGAAGGTCTTATTTTTCGATAAATAGAGTTCTTCTCCCCTAAGTCGCCGGCAACACCCGTTTGATGACACGCAAATGATGCGTCCGCTGGAAAGTCTCCGATTGCAGGATCCCCATATTATCTATTTTATCGATCCGCACCTTCCCCGAAGCATGAATGATCTCGTTTGAATTGAGTAAGATCCCTACATGTGTGATCCGCCCTTCTTCATTGTCAAAAAATGCCAGGTCTCCCGTTTTTGTCTCTTCCAGAAAACCAACCGCCTCTCCCTGTGTCGCCTGCAGATAAGCATCTCTCAGCAAGGGCACGTTCAAAAATTTATATACCGTTTGGGTAAAGCCGCTGCAGTCCAGTCCAAAGACACTCTTCCCGCCCCAGAGATAAGGGATGTTCAGGAACTTATACGCCAGCTGACGAACTGATTTTGCATCGATAGCGCAAGTGGAGGTATCGGTTATTTTTCCCTTGTAATGAACCTGGTTCTTACGCCAGTGCGCACGGCCATTCTTCATTGCCGTCAAATGACTTCCCATCGGCACCATCATCGGATGACCATTGTACTCCAGGGCCGTTATCCAATCCGGCGTAAGAGCATACCCTTCCGTTTCATATTCTTTTTCATCTATCTCTACCAGGTGGGACGCGGTACACCAGCCTTCATAACCATCATATTTGCACCGGATCCGCAACCAGTCTTTTGTTTGCTCCAGGATCTCGCAGCATTCGCCAAAGATCAGTTGGCTAACCATTTCGGTGCGGTGAGCAGGTTCTGCCCTCATCGGGCTTACGGGGACGCAACAAATTGCTCTGATCATACGGAAAATTAAAGAATGATTACATTGCGGCAAAAAATTGCTGAAATATAATTTTTTGCCGCAAGAGCATTAATGTCAATACAAACTGGACTCCGTCCAGTTAGGTCCACTGCAAAATTTTATGCAATTTGCCCGTTATTGCATCTCACTATTAATAAATAGTTATCTTAACCCGGATATCACTTTATCATTTACCCGTGAAGAAAGATCCTTATCACCATATCACCGACCAGGAATTGCTCGACCGCTGGTATTCCGACCACAACAATGAATGGTTGGGCGCCCTGCTCCAACGATATACCCTACTGCTCTTCGGGCTATGCATGAAATACATCAAACAGGAGGACGAGGCGCGGGATTGCGTTCAGCAGATCTTCGTCAAGGTCATCACCGAACTGGCTAAATACCGGGTCGAATACTTTAAATCCTGGATCTATACCATCGCCCGGAATCATTGCCTGATGAAGCTGAGGGACCAGCACGGCCGGGCCGCGGAATTGTCCGAATCCATGCTGGCCGCCTGGGACGATGAGCCCGGCAATAACAGCCACCGGCAAAAGGAACAGCTGCTCGAATGGATGGGAGACGCCCTGGAAGAATTGGGAAAAGAGCAAAAACTCTGTGTAACTTTGTTTTACCTGGACAAGCAGTCTTATCAGGAGATAGCTTCCAAAACCGGCTTCACCCTGATGCAGGTAAAGAGTCACATACAGAATGGCAAGCGGAATCTCAAATTGTTGATGGAAAAAAAAGCCGGTTGAAAAAGCAAGTTGATCATGAACAAAGACCTCTTAAACATATTATCCAACAGTAACAAGGACATCGACAATCAACAGTTGATGGACTACCTCACGGGCAAGCTGTCCGGCGATGAATTACACGAAGTCGAAAAGTCGATGGCCGACAACGAATTCCTCAATGACGCGGTCGAAGGGCTGCAACGTATGAGCAATAAAAAGGATATGCAGGCCTATGTAGACGAGCTCAATGCCGGTATGCAAAAAAGCCTGGCTAAAAAGAAACAGCGCCGCCTCAAAAGACAGCTGAAGGAAGAACCCTGGGGCCTGCTCGCAATAGTCCTGGTGGTCGTACTTTGTGTGATCGGATATGTAGTGATTCGGAAGTTTTTGCTACATTCGGCTCC